>CM038719.1:22330375-22517875 GCA_021613375.1 Megaleporinus macrocephalus
CCATACTGACATCATCTCTGATGACAGAGCACTTTATTTCAAACTAAGATCCATTTTCACAACTATTTTCACACGCTTATATTCTTAGAAGAATTAGAATAAGCAACTATTTGCCATTTATGTTTGCACACAGCGGAATAAACACCCACGCTAGTGAACATACACACTAGGGGCACTAAGCACACGTGCCTGGAGCGGTGGGCAGCCCTATCCACTGTGCCTGAGCAGCAGTTGGTAGTTAGGTGCCTTGCTTAAAGACACTTAAGTCGTGGCCTGTTGGTCGAGGGGATCGAACCAGCAACTTTCTGGTCACAAGATGGGATCCCAAATCTTCAGCCCACGACTGCCCGACTATTCACAAATCTAACAAATGTTACAATCTCATAATTCATATCATCGCTGTCCAAATAAAAAACATGTATCTTTATTTTTGCCAATTTGTATTTCCCTATACTGTCTGAACATGACAGCTGTCGTTTAAACTGTGAGAAAATTTCACGATTAATGGACCAAAAGCTTTCTGTTGGTTCAATTCTGGTTCCATTGACTTACATCAAAAGTAAAGAAAAGTAAAGTGTTTGTCCTCTCCTGTAAAGTTTTTTGGAGATACTGTTTTTTCTTTGGACAGAGACGATGTAAGAAGAAAGGGATTGTGCAGGTCCATGAGAAAGTTTGCTTGTATTATAGACAACAATGGTCAGCTTTAGAGGCGACGGCGTTTGGGTCATTCTGCGACGAGCCAGTGGGGCTCCAAGATCTATGACAGGTGGTGCCGAAGCCTTCTTTCTTCAGGTGCTTTGACATGGAATGACCCGCTTGTTCGATCTCACATGTAGGGCCTTTTAGCAGCGTGCTACCAGCAACCCCGAGCTATTGTGCGTGTGGGGAACACAAGCAATATGGTGACTGACGAAGGCATTATGCGCTGTTCCATCTTCTTCCTTGTGGCCGAGTCATGTTGTGATGAATGGACCCATCCTTCCTTTCTTGTCGGCCTTTTTTTACGAGCAGGATTCCTGCCAGACTGTTTAGAACCCCACTCATTCATCACACGGCCCGTGACAACTCTCACACAAACACACGGACCACAAACATAAACGCAAGGACGTGAGCGTGCACACACAGACACACACACACACACACACACAAACAATGTTCTCAAGCTCAGTGCTGCCCTCTTCCATTGCCGGCCGGTGTCAGCAGGTTCAGCCGGAAGCATAGTGGACATCTTTGGGATTTCTTTGGGTAAATTATGAAATACCGCAGGTACCCTCGTACTCCTGCCCCGGTTACGGTACTCTCTAATGAGTGGCTGATATAAAGCTGGAAAATACACGAAAGCCTCCGTCTGTACATTAACATTGTCTAGACATGACGGCAAGTGGATAGAAGGTCATAGAGGAAGCAACCGAGTTTTCTTAGCCAGACAAAGAACACAAACAGATTCCATTTCTATGGAAAAAGAACACATTCATCCATTGTCATCAAGGAAAACTTTGCTTCTCTGTCCAGAGGATTAGCACGGCTTCCTTCAAGGTATTAGCATGCCTGGTATCCTTATGCTAATGGACCAAGATTCCAGCTTTCACCAGCTGGCTCGGTTTCTTTACAGGTGGCAGGGGAGGTCATGATCTCCTCACTTAATGATCCATACTTTGGAACTTTGGCTGATGTTGGACAAGGATCAGCTCTTTGATACATTTATGTCCGACACCGGTCCGTATGGCTCAGTGCCTTTGGTTGATACAGTTGCTGTTCACCAAAACAGTCGCAGAGTTTGGAGGTGAACCGAATAGAGAGCTGTAAGGCCCTGCGATGACATCACAGGCTGAAACACGCCTGGCGGGCTCTGCTTCACGGGCACGTTCTGCGAAATCGTGTGAGCGGTTTGGCAGAGACTCACCTCGGTCTTTTATTACTGCCTGCCGCGCTGCCAGCCCATGTCAGAGGCACATAGTTCTTCAGGACAGATGAATGCAAACTGGAAAAGAGAGAGATTCTGCACTGCTTACACCACCACTCAGGGCAAGTTGATTAGGGCATCGGTTTACTTGCTGTGAGCTAAATTAGAAAGAGTTTCAGTTCAAAAAAATCAACCATTTGTAAAATACGGAGGAAGTCCTGCACGCCAAACTTCCAGCTCAAGCCGCCCTGTAGCATCTATCTCACTTGTGTTAAAATACTAGGGGCTCGTTCATGCCTGGCTTGTTTGGTGTAGACCAATTTAACTTTTCGCTCAGTCTTGAAGTGTGAACACCCATAATCAGGTCCACACCAAAGAACTGAATCGTGGTCTTCCAAGTAACCAGGTTTTCGGTTCAGTTCCAGGCTGTCCAGGCCTAAGGGGTCTGGGTAAAGAGGTATCCGACTGCCAGGGGCGTAAGGGGTGCCCTCAAACCACAAGCCTTCGGTAGGGTCAAATGTTTGGGATTACCCACTGCTGATGCAAACATGAAGAACTCCCTTCCATAAAATAATCAGTTTCTATCTTTTATTATTTTTGTGTAATTTGCATAGGGATAATTTGTGTTGGTTTCAGATTTTACACAAAAACTTTACAACACACAACAGAATACTGCATGTTGGTAAGACTGCCGTTAGCAATATGTAAGATGACTTAACCTGTCATTCTCCAGACAACACAGAGCAACATATGACCAGAGAATTGTGGTGTCCACCTCCATCAGAAGGTATCAATGTTAGCATTAACAGCTGTTTACTTACCAGTCTAGAAGAAATGTTACAAGTTCAACATTAAACTTTGCAGCTTTTCTCGCCAAGAGCTAACTCTCATTAAGAGCTAACTCTTGTTAAGAGCTAACTCTCGTTAAGAGCTAACTCTCATTAAGAGCTAACTCTCGTTAAGAGCTAACTCTCGTAAAGAGCTAACTCTCGTTAAGAGCTAACTCTCGTTAAGAGCTAACTCTCGTAAAGAGCTAACTCTCGTAAAGAGCTAACTCTCGTTAAGAGCTAATGTTAACGTTTCTACTTGTTACTTCTTTTGTTTTCTACTGAACGTAGATTTTCGCAGAGAATTATAAAGGTTACTGACCAAGAGCTTCAGCCATCACTATGCTTACTCTTCCTTTTATTGGCTACCTAGGAGCTAACCAGGAGCAGAGCCTTCAGCATTGTGGAAGGTTAGAATTTGCAGTTGCAGCAGTGCTATTTCTTCATCCTCTAATGTTAGACTGATTTGATTTGGTTATAACTTTTTCATGTTGGAATGTAGGTGTCTTGGGGGACCTTGAAGAACTTTCAAGATTTCCCATATCACTGCCTACTTTTCTATTCTTCCAGCAGCACGTCTGCACTTTTCTATTGTTCTCGCAATGTGACCAGCTGCTAATAACAGCAGACGAGCAATAAAATAATGATGATATTTTTGGCCAAGCTTCAGCAACCCGATTGGCTAAACTCAATTGTATACAATTAAATTAATAAACCAATCATAAAAAGCAGATATCCGGCAATTTTATCATTATTTCTTTGTTAGTGATTGTGCTGGGTCAGATCCAACTATCAGAGATTAAGTTCTCCAGACTAATGACAGTTGACCCCTGTCTTCCTCAGACATCTGATCCCAATCGCTTCATTACTCAACCACTCTCTGTGTGTCCAGCTCTGGACCATTGTTCTTTGTATCTGTTTCTCTGTTTTTTTTACTATGATGTGGATCTGCTCTTTTGGTCTGTGCTGCTGCTGACTTTCTCCTACTCCCCAAACTCTTCTCCACCACACGCCTCTGCCGGAGTGTTGCAGATTTTCTGTTGTTCTATTTTTATTGTGCAAAACATCTGACCACTAAACGAACATTCACATGTGCAGTTTGGTGCATTTTATCTGTAGCAGTGTGAAACCAAGCGAACCAAATGAAAATGCAATGCCTCAAACACCCCAAAGTTTTATTTGAACTTTCACAAACAAGCAAGATTTGAAGACGGCCTTGATCAAACTTGAGCAGAAAAATGTCAATCAAAAATCGTGTGGCTTTACAAAACATCCAATCTTCAGAATTGACAAAGTAAGAATGTTGGCTAATTTAAAGTGAAACAAAAAGGAACATAGATACCATTCTTTCCCAAGCCACTTTTCCTGCTGGGTTGCTGGAGCCTATCCCAGTGCTCTTTGAGCAGAATGCAAAGAAACACAACAGGAAAGCTGCAGAGCAGACATACAAACTCACACACAGTAACACCTAGCATGTCTTTGGACTGTGGGGAGGAAACCCAATAGGACATGGGGTGAACATGCCACAAAGTACTCTAAATACTCCAGCCAGAAACGGAGCCAGCCCTTTCTGCTGTGAGGTGACAGCGCTATCCGCTGTACCACCATGTTGCCAAATATAGAAACCATGTCTACAGTAATCAACCTGTACAGTAATCTTTACAGTAATCAATCAGTTAGTCATTCTATGTTAAAGCAGCAGGCTTTCATGTCTAACAAAGAATGTCTCCTCTTTTCAGATGAGCTAATGCTAAGTTAGCTAGAGCAATGTTAGATGCTGAGAAGGACTCATTGTCTTCTACATGAGAATCAAAATTATAATCGGACTTTATTGGGCAAGTATGCTCACACATACAAAGAATTTGTTTTTGGTTACAGTAGCTCACAGTGCACGATAACTGACATTACAGACAACTGACATTACAGACACACACAACCTAGTCATCCTACCACACACACACACACACACACACACACACACACACACACACACACAGACATACACGTACAGACACACCTGTGAACTTAACATGTGTAGAGTTGTATATTAAAAGTAAAGTGCTGAGTACAGCAGTAAAGAACAGTGCAGACTGAATTAAATAGATATAAATATGCAGAACAGAGGAGTCACTGGTAGAGACGGTGGTACAGAGTGTTCCCTGTATCAGTTACAGAAACTTCCTTGAAACAATACACATAATAGTATGTATGTTGACTGCATTAATATGTATATTTGTCTTATATTTACAATAGTTTAATAGCTCATTCAACTCATAAGCTATCAACCGCTTAATTCATTATAAAGTTATCTATAAAGTTTATGCCACCCTCTAAATTTTTTGTTTAATATGAAACGACTGTCTAGTCCTCTCTGTCAGAATTGCAAGGCGAAGGTTGTAGGTACTTTGTGCATATGTTTTATGATTGTGAACCAGTTGCTAAATTATGGGACTTGGTTATACATGTGGTGTCAATTTTAAATAACAAAGCAACTCAATATAGGCCTGCTGAATGATGATTATGTTCTTAATCTCACTTTAACTCACTTTAGTCAAAGAGTGTTGTATATGGCTTCAACAGCTGCCATAAAAAACATCCTTAAATCATAGTTTGAGGCAGGTATCTCGCTTGAAAGGTTGTGGTTCACAGAATTTAAAAACATTGGTATTACTTAAGCACTTGACTGGTCCCTCCCATTTAGTTTGTGAAAGCCTGGCCTTTGTACATAGTTCTCTGGCTGCTCGGTGTGTACTGTTTTTGCTACTGAAGAAATTTTAAAAAATCATACAAAATATATATATTTGCTAGCAAACATATTTTGTGCTGTTATATTGTTTGTACTTAGTTTTAATGATGATGGTAAAATAGTGAAAAATCTGAAAAAATATATTGGATACTATTTTGCCCCAAGACGCCCTGCATTTACTTAAATCATGAGTGGATTTCATGGACAAAACTGTTATAAAACAGTGGGTGTGTCTCAAAACCTAGTGAGTGTCTAAGTAGGCAGCTGTTTAAGTAGCAGCGTTCTGTCTGACATCTCTCCTCATAAAACAGATTACTGATACACTCTAGTTAGAGAGAGACTGCGTCACAGCTTGTTCCCGCCCACTGCATGCGACCGGTGTTTTAGCTGGTTGCTAAGCTACCGACCGGCTATCCAAAACAATAGCCTGAGGCTTAAAAATCCGTTAGCATAAATGCTAATGGCTCGAGTATAAAACTGCAAAATGGTGAATGTTTTGTGTGATTATATGACAAGAAACACATTAAAACATCAGAGAAAATCAAAATAACTTCAAACAACTTCACTGCTCGTAGATTTATCTGTGTTGCATCATGGGATTGCCTTAGCGGCTGAGGAAGCGTTCGATGCTTCCTTAAAATCAGGCCAAAATAAGGCTCCTCAGTAGACAGCATGTTTAAGGTATTTAGGAATGGGGACAGTCTACATGTTGGGAGCGCATACTATGACGTAAAATGCTGTCTATGTAGGCAGCTCACTAGGTTTGAGACAGACCCAATATCTCAGGCATTAGGCAGCGTATTCTTAACCATATCATGTAACAGGTTCCTGCGAGATAGCTTTTAGAGTCGTTAAACTCTTCAGCAGAACCGTTCCCATCACAGTTTCGCAGAGCATTTCCAGTCAGACCCTCTGAATCGCATCATTTGAAATTACTCACAAATTCAGACACATCTGAGGAATTCCCATCTGAAGGCCTTTTCTAATGCATAGACAGTTCACAAACAGGTCCGCAAAGACCGCCAAAGGACCAGTTTGCAAACCAAATGGGAAGGCAGTGTCTTATAGAGTATTATACGATGCTCAACTTTCCATAGAAGCTACTCTGAGAAGCGATGATGATGCTTACATGAAAGTTAGGACCAAAAAACAAGCTTCTTCTAGAACAGCCTTCTAGAAAACATACCTACCCGAAGTGGGAGTGTGGTGTTTGCTGCTGCTTTAGGTTACGAGAAACCTGCATGCATTCACGAAAGTGCTCAGCAGCAGCAACAGCGTGACATCATAATTATCATCACTGATCTAACAGCACTCATCATCATTACAATCATCGTCATCCTAATCACTGCCACCACAACCATCGTCAGCATCTAAATCACTGCTTATTAGCCCCAGTATCTCCATTCATCACCAGCGGCATTCGCTGCCATTATCATCAGTGTCACCCTAACCATTCTATGACCTCATGACCACCTACATTTCAGACACCCACATGTCCCCCCTCCCCCCGCCATCACCTGCATGGGCCATATGGACGGTCAATCCAGGCGGATGAAGGCTCTCGTCTGCGCGGGATTCGGAGGCTAACGGCTGCTGATTTACTGGCCTGCGCAGCCTCCCGGGTGTAAAAATAATAGCGGCGGATCACACGGTCGGAATGTGATTACGCCTCCCCTATTTGCCCTCTCACTCGGGAGGAAGAGTGAGGAGATGACTGGATGTGAATTATGTAACAGAGAGGAATATGCATGAGCACTGAGAGACGCAGCACTCTTGGAGCTGATTGCTTAGCTGGGGATTCTTCTCCGGCCAAGAGCTGATGTATTGGATTGCCTTCACGTAGAGCTTGTCTCCTTTTCCCCCTCTCCGTGCGCTCCTCTTTCCCCCACGAAAACCTTTGTTCTCAGACACATCAATTCTCAGAATAGCTTCTATGAGAAGGATAGCACCCTATAAAGCATTATCTAGGCGTTTAGAACAGCGCTTAAACATTCAGCACTACATTTGTCTATCACTGCGAGCGGGAATGAAGTCTGCACGATAATAAAACTGCATGAAGTCTTAAATCACTCAGTAACACTTTACTTGAAGGCTAACTACACAGTGACTTTATAACACAGGCATAAGCACTGAATAACATATTTATACAGCTGTATAATACATGAACAGCTGTATGTAGGGAGCCTTCAAATAATGAGTGATGAAGAAATAACCTTCAATGATAGAATATTAATTTAATATACATAGATTGACCTTATATGTAATATTTTAACTTTAATTGACATTTGTCCTATTAATAACATTGTTATGAAGCCTCATTCCCAAGTAACATAGGCAAAGATGTAGTTAAAGGAGCATGCTGCAGATTAAACAGTGTAAACAAAGTCATCCAGAGTGGTTTGATATAAAATGCTTGTAATAATGTTAGAGAAGACGTTGTACCGAGTCAGAGGGACCCCAAACAGTACAGAACAGCAGGTTGTTACAGAAAACTGGTAGAAATACACTCCCTGATGTCTGAGGCATTGTGTTCTGATTGTTTTGTGACAATCTCTACAATTAACCATTTTACATTAAACCATTCTAAATGAATGTGTTAACATCACAATCAACAACATATACAGAAATAAGGAATCCTCTTTTGGGGCTTCATATTTAAGCCCAGTTCTTTAGTTGTGCACAGCACTCTCTGGCGCACTCTCCGTTCAGATTTACATGAACTGCACTTGGACAGCCTACCGAACTGGTACCTAAGACCTCTGCCGTCTCACACAGAACACTTTTTTGAGACGTAGAACCGATTTGGTAGTGCAGTATGAAGAGAAGTGAATCGACATAGTGATTCTGAGTCTCATAGAGCCTGAAAAGTTTGTGTTGTTCATTGTTCATTGTGCTGTATACAATGTTTTTTGGGCCGTTTCATTCATGAACATGCAGTTTATGGCCGAATCTGTGACCTAGGTCAAGAAAATATATTTTTATTATTAAACTGAATAATTGCTAATAGACATGTATCTGCATGATTCTCCTTCTTTTTTTCACTTACAAATGATATGTAAGAAAAATTATGTGCTTAAAATGTTAAGAAAATGTTTCATCTGTAACTGTATGCCTAATGCACATTAGTTCATCTTCTATGCAATTATGTTTTTACATTTACTAAATTTTTACCAGGTGTGCACAGACCTGTCACAAGTAAAACAACAAATTAAATGTTGCAGCACACTGAGAGGAAAGGCATCTAATAAATTGTATTGCTTGTCTGTTTGGTGACAATGACATTTAAATATTTATGGACAAGGCTGCTTTTTCAGTGATCCAACTGTGTATGTTATAAACAGACCCCACTTTGTTGTTTTAGTGTGTGTGTGGGTGTGTGTGTTTTGTTTTTGGCACCTACCTCCAGTGGTTTTGTTCCAGAACCTGGCCTGTTCATAAATCTGAGCTCGGAGGACGATTATGATGTCTGTAAGTCGGATATTCACAGAATATTCATCACACTGTCTCTGGCCTAATAGCCATTCAGAAGTATAGAAGTAATGAAGCCATCACGATTCCTCGCTTTTCATGTACCGAGCCTGTGCAACATCTACTGCATATATAAGATTGTACTCATGGCAACTGCAGCCTGGGTCATATCCCTGTCAGCTTACTCGAACCATATTACCCAGACTCCATACCACCAAACTCATTATGGAAAGCAGCGCTCAGATTTCCGGCAGGTTCTCTGCTTTGCCTCCTGTACTTTTGGTAATGCAGGTACAATTACAGCGCGGCTTGACCGATGATCATGTTCAGAATGCCTGAAAAATAAATATGAGTGCAGACCGTGGCCGTTCTTGTCAAGGTGCAAATTCAAGAGAGGGTCGACAAAGTGCTTAGCAGTGTCTGCCGTTTCTGGGAAAGCGAGGTGAAGGTGCCGTTAGCAGTTATGTTTTATGTAAACAGTTTCAAGCTGCATCCTAGAATTTGTTCAGATATAAATTTAACCAAGCGCTCCTACAGGCTGAAACTTAAGCGCCACGGTTTCCTCTGGATGACCTCACTCTCATGGCCTTCATCGTCTTTTTCCAAGTTTAATCTTAGTTTGTTGTAAAACTGCACGCAGGGCATGTCTCTTACTTTCCTTGAAGAGGAACTAATCCACTGTCCTCCTAAACAGCTGGGTGCAGGAAATGTATGGTAAAGCCCTTACCAGTGGTCTAGTTTGGTAGGTTGTATCAGGTTTAAGTGTGTCATAACTGCCTGCTTTGTGGTAATACTGATGCCTGGTGGTGGTTGGGTTTTGGATATGGAGGTTTGAAGGAACTCCTGTTGACATCACATTAATATTTCTTCATATATTTACAAACTTGCCTTTTGTGGTGGTTCAAGCTCCAGTTCTTCATGATGCACCTTTTTTTGAAAAAATGAATTACTCTCACGAAACATGACTAATGCTCGGACTCAGCTTCTATTTCACATGTATATAAACAGTGATGCCTGGTTTGATGATGATAAGTAAATGGTTGAATGGTTTAAATGATGATGGACAGGGTGCTATTTACATTTTTCAACGTAAGTAATCAAATGCTCATCACTGCAGCACAGGAATATTTCAGGTTTCAGTGTATTTTGTTCAGCTTTGTTATATAACTTGTATGCTGTTGTTGAGCTAAACATTATTAAAGCCAATGTAATGCTATTCATAAATATGAATGTATATTCTTCTGTTCTCTGCAAGTTGGCAGCAATTGGGGTGCTGTGCAGTATTTTGGTGTTTAGGTTCTCTTTGTATGGGAAACATTAAACCTAATTAAAACTAAAAATAGAAAAAAAAAAGAAAATAACATAGATCTAAACGTAACATAAAATAATAAGATGTAACATCTAAAAGTAGCATGAACTCTTTTTTTACTAATAAAAAAACATAATAGATGCATTTCATTAAGGGGAAACACATACAGTGGCATGCAAAAGTTTGGGAACTAATTGTTGTTATTGTAAACAGCTGCAACATTTCTTTAATGTTTTAAGCAAGATTGCTTCATATTTCCATCTCTTCACATTTCAAAAAGAGCAAAAAATTGGTCACCTCCCTGTGGAAAGTATAGCAACTTATAAATTATTATTTGTAGCCAACTATGCCTAATATTTATTGTTTGGGGGGTTTTCATGCATTCTTCCTTGTTTGGTCTTCTAGTTCTATAATGTCTTGCATACACTTGCACCTTCGAGGTCTATCCAACAGATTTTCAGTCTTGTTTAGGTCAGGTGATCATAAAGACCGTGGCAAAACCTTCAGTCTGAGGCCCTGGTGGACTGTGGTGTGTTTATGATGATCCTATTGTAGAAGTCATCTTCTTTTTATCTTTAGCTTTTTTAAGAGATGTGATGTTTGATTGTTTGATTCCAGAATTTGCTGGTATTTAGGTAAATCCATTCTTCCCTCAACCAGTGAAACCAGTTGCCTTTCTAGCCATCCTATGAGCAGTTCTCATGGAAATTTTTTTACTTAAAAATGCTTTCCGATCTTCTTGTAGCCTTGTTTTGTGTCCATCAATTATTTTCATTTTCAGAGTTCTAGGCAGCTGTTCTAGGAAGCCCATTGCTGGGACGAGGTTTGAGGAGTAAGATGATTAATAAAGCTTTGAAATTTTCTTGGCCTTTCCTAACAGTAACTGTAAACCCTAGCCATAGCCCTAAGAAACTAATTAGGGTCTAAAACTTATATGAAGCCTCAAATCTCATGAAGTGCATGGTTCTCTTTTCTTTTCTCACTCACAAATGGTACAAAATATAAATTAAACGCAAAAAATGTTTTCATCTCTAACTCTATGCCTAATGTAAATGAGTTCATCTTCTACTCAATGAATTATTCACAGTTAGAAGCCCAAATCTGTCACAGTATATGAGAAGTAAACAACTGAGTGGCAGCGTATCTAATAAATTTGATTTGATGACAATGACAAGGCTGCTTTGTCAGTGGTCCAAATGTGTATGCTATATTTTGGATACAGGAACTTTGGATTTCTAGTCTGTTGTAAAGCAGAAGTTCCTATGCAGGATATGACTTACTCGTTTTCTAGTCTTGACATTTTTATATCTGCTCCCCGTATATCATATCATCAGCAGTGGGAGAAGATTATTCTGCTCGTTTATTCTAATTTTACAGCGTACAGGCTGGTTTTGGTTATTTAATATGTGGGGGGTTTGAATGTTGCTGGCAGTTGCTTTAACTCATGTGGTCAATGCTTTCCCATCATTCTGTCTCCTCTTTCAGTAAGTTGTCTTCACACTTCTACTCCTTCTACAGTCTGCTGACTGGAGCTCGCCTGAACTCCAAACCAGTAAAAACATCTAGATGCATTACAATGCGTTACCATTTTGTTTTATCTCTATAGAGTCTCTGATGATTATTTATATTGTAATGTATGTTATGGACATACTCGTATTATACAGAACACCAAGAAACACGTTTCTGCCAACAAGTAAAGGAATGTAAGAAAAGGTTTAATCTTTAATAAGGTGTACAATTGGAAATTTAGTTATTGTAGGACATAAAGATGCAGTCTTTGGAGTAAGCCCAGTCCTAGGCCCAGGTCTTTAAGCATACAGACCCTCGCAGAACCTCCCTGGATGGCAGGACCTGGGCCAAACTGGTGGTGGTGATGGGGAGAAGGGAGGAGCATGTAGAAACATCAGCACCTAAAGGCAGAAAAGGGAGCGTATGTTAGTTAGTCCTTTTAAAGACAGGTGGCAGACTGTGATTGGTTGGAGTAATGGATGAAAGAGTGACGTAGCATTGGATTCTTCCTGGCAGAACTTTCGCTAAAGCTTTCATTTCTTCACACTATCACACTTAGTCTCTCTGTCTGGATTGCATCCTAACAAGGTTTTAGCCACATGGGTTTTCACTTTGTAGTTAAATGTGTCTCTGGTTAGTGAGGCTGAAATCTGGTTCCTGGGTGGGATGGAATATGCAAATCTGCTTGTTATGTAGTGGCCAATTACCGGCTGCTTATCCACTTGGTCTCTGTCTTCTGCGGTTTGTTTTTCACATTAGTGTACGTCCATGAGTCTGTAGGCAATTAGCTATTGTAACTGTGTGAGTCCTCCATGATTATGTTCTTCACAGATATGCAGAAATGGCTCATGCGCCCAGTGACGCACTGCATGGTGAGGTGTTTGGGTTGTACTGGGAGCGGTTTCAGTTGTCAAATGTGTCTTAGAGAGACAGATGCATTTAGTCTGCTCTGACATGTGGCACAAATGCATCTCAGACCACCTCCTGACATGATCGGATTTCTGTTTCAGACGCATCATGGCTGTGTTTACATTTGCATGTGTGTATTTCTGCTGGTATCTAACTCTCATATTCAAGAAGTATGAAGTGACCAGGTGTAAATGTGGTCAAACATTCACGTCTATGTCTTTTCTTTGATGCACATAAAAGGCAGTGAGGTGCTAATAGAAGCCCCTACTGGACAAACTTCAGATTGCAACACGTGCTCTAGTGAGTTCATGATTCATGTGCAGTCCACATTCTTTACATGCTAAAAATCAGGTGTTTTCTGTCATTAGATGCTTAAGGCATGCTTAAATATAGGTGTGGTTGCCCATGGGAGGCTTAAAAGTTAATTTTTTTTTCATAAATTTACAACAGAAATTCTATGCAGATAATTTTCTCAGATGGCATACTGCAATCCTTTCTTTCCAAAGAAAAACATGAATCTCCAAAATACTAACTTCACAGGAGAGGACAAAAGCCTTCTCAACTTAAAAAAAGTTAATGTAAGGAGTTTTTACTCCAAACAATTCTGAAGCGTTTCTGGTCCACTTATCATGAAATGTTCACAGAATATAAAACACAGCCACCAAGTTCAAATGAAAATCAACAAAAATAGAGATGCATGTTCTTCTTTGGGGGTCTTGTTAGCCAGCTAGCATCACCTGAGTTGGTTGTTAAATTAAGTTGTGTGTTAAGAGACTGTTCACACTGTCTTCAGGCCTTTTAATTCATTTGTTTCATTATCGTTTGTCAATTAAATGTGTGTCTTGCGTTCTTTGTGTTACTCTGTGTGGGTGATTACTGCGTCGATGTTTGTGTTGTTGGGTTTGTTGTGGGCTGGACCGTCACAGCAACCAGGGGAGCATTTGATGAGCCAGCATGGGGGGAGATAGAGGACACTGCGGCAGGGGGCGCCGTGGTAAATGGCAGATGAATCACTGATATCTCTACTACAGCCAGGTGCGTACCCAGGGGGGCACATGAAATGACTAAAAGGCAACCTTTGTCTAGCTCTGGTCAGTCACTAATGTTGTGCACACAAATGGTGTTCATGACAGCGTCAGTGCCATGGTGAGTGGAGGAGGAAGAGGAAGATGGCCAGGTGGAGAGCCACTGTTCCAGGAGTCTGTATACAATGTTTTTTGGGGCTTTTCATTCATGAACATGTGGTTTATGACTAAATCTGTGAATGCAAATGTTTATGCATTAGTGAGATACTGCATTATTTTCTTTCTTCTTCCAAACCAGCCTGTGCAAAAGTATGCTGCTTAGTAATATCTTACTTTTAAAGTATAGCTTTAAAAATGTCTTTCACTGAACAATCATTCATAGTAAAGGGCAGTAAAACATAATGTGTGGGCATGTTGATAGTCATATTTTTAAAGCCAGAAATATATTTAGGGCTTGATTTGTGCATGAATGATGTGAGCAGATCTAATTATACTGACTTAAATAAATATATATGAGATAAAGAAATAAAAATGTTGCATGTGCCTTCCAATTTCTAATCTAATGATTAAAGAGTACACTTTGCTTAAGTACATTTTAAAAAGATGATCTATTTGTGATTCATTTCAATAAACCCACTTAATTAATTTAGCATTACACTCATAGAACAACTCCTAAATCAAAGCTGACAAAAGTATCTAGACACAGGCTGAGACTATAATACTCAGAAGTGTAAAAAGGAGAATAGGAGAGGTGAGATACTAATATGTTTAGGAGATTACATTATAATAAAATCAGAAATAAGCAAGGACATATCTTCACACTGATTGGTTCAGAGATGATAGCCATTGCTTGCATTGCGATAGTGGGGCAAAGACAAAATCTGAGGGGGGAAATGCCCCCCCCCCCATCCCCCACCCACCCCCGCACCAGCTCTGATTCAGACATTTTTATTTTATTATTTGAATATAGCAAAACATGTAAAATGAATAACAACCCTCTGCATGTTTTCTTTCCATTGTAGCTTTAGTCAGACTAACTCCAGACTCGCCACTATTATATCCTCTTCCTGCATACCATGTGATCAAAAGTGTGAGAGGATTATTCTGGACCTGGATGACATCTACCTGCGAGGGGTTTTAATGCTACCAACTAGAAAGCTTTAAAGCTACGGCTGAACTCAAGCTTTCACTCTCTCTCTTCCTCCAATAAGCTGTTCTCACACTTCTGCTGATGGCTTCTGTCTGAACCCCAAACCACTAAAAACAGCTATTAATGCAGATTTCCGTCTGACAATTTCCAACTGCCATGTTTGTCCATGAAGCTGGCAATTTAGAAGCACGAGACAGGATAAAGCAGCAAACCTCCAAGCAGTGGCTCTTCACTTTACCTCCTGGGATTTCATAATCAACCCTGGAATGTCTGGGCCAGGTCTAAACGTCTTATGTGAATCGTACCACAACAAGAAAATGAAAAGATGACGAGCAGACTGAGTGTTAACATGTTATGCATGCACAAACGCTGGAGTTTTAAAGCTACTTCATGTCCACATCTGCAACATAGCTCGCCACATCTGAGAGTTTAGAGTGTAGAGAAGTGATATTAAATTCATTGCTAATCTCTCGTCTAAAGATATTGTAGTGACTCGCTACTGGCTGGCGCCGCTCTGTAAAAGCTAATGGTGCCAGGAGGATAATAGGATTAGCTCACGAAAAATGACTATTTGTGGTATTTAATGTTGTTGTTTGTCAATTAAAAGTGTGTGTTATGTGTTATTTGTGTTCTTCTGTGTCAGGGATTATTGTGTGAATGTTGGTGGTGTGGGTTACCTGGGGGCTGGACCGTCACAGCAACCAGCAGAGCATTTGGTGAGCCAGCACTGCAGAGATAGAGGTGGGACTGTGGTAAATGGCAGGTAAATCTCTGATATCTCCACTGCAATCAGGTGTGTTCCTATGCACCTAAGGGGGCACATAAAATGGCTAAAAGGCAACCTTCGTCCAGCTTTAGTCAGTCACCAGTGGTGGAGACGAAACCCTAGTGTACATGGCGGCATCAATGCCATGGTGATTGGTGGAGTACGAGGAAGATGGCCAGGTGGAGAGCCACTGTTGCTGCCATCGCCCCTACAGAACTTGGTGCAGCATGCTGTGGGTGAGGAGGCGGCCCTCGTGGAGGACAGGAGGTACTCGCACCTGAGGAGCATTTGTGCTGGCCGGGACTGTACTTGCACCCAGAGACTGCTCAAGCTTTAAATAAGGGGCTTTGTAACAAGTCACAGATTGGCGCTAGCCTTCAGAAACTCATGGGGTATGACCATGCTGATGGCCACACCAAGGGGATCATGGGAGGTGCGTGCTCTCCAGGTAGGGGACTATTTGCATGGTACAATGTTATTGTTTGTCAGTTTAAGGTATGTGCAATTTTGTGTCAGGGTGTGAGATTCTGGTGTGGGAGTTTTGAATTGGTGGTCAGTCACTGCGAGGGTTAAGCATAAAAAGCTTATGGTAACCCCCTGTGAGTTGTATGTATGTATCTTTCTGCCAACAAGAGCACGCCTTCTGGTAAAATCATGGCCTCCCCTGTGTCTTACTCCACGTTGATGCCACAGAATATAACAGTTTTTCAATGTTTGTGTAATTTAGAGTGAATATATATGACTGTAAGTGTGATATTGTAAAGCACATCTCTTTTCCAAAGTAGCTTTTCTATATTATATTTTACAACGACTACTTATTATAAAAGATGGTTAAATGAATGATTCAATCTAACGAAAGCACACAGTTCTGCCTAATGAAATAGTTTGGATGTAAATAAAGTCTCTCAGAGTGGTATGATGTAAAATTTTGCATTCTAAAGTGCCTGAATTGTTCACAGTGCTGATATGAACCAGATGTCTGAGGAGTTTAAAGCTCCCTCACAAAAAGCTGTTATGTAAAATAGTTATGAATTTGCTGCTTGATTTGTAAAGTATTGTTTTATTATTGTTAAATTTAAGATATTTTTTTCATCCATTCATGGCTAAAAGGTACTTGCAGTGCAGCATTGTACTGAAAACTTCTGTTCAGTGGTTGTTTTGGAAAGTGAATGAAATGTTTGTATTGTAGTTATGGTAACCCCTGGTTCCTATCACTACAAATGTTATCACTACACCACTGTTCATTAGAGAAATTCAAGCTGATAAGTTTCTCTACAATGAACTATTTCACATGAAACACATCTGAATGATTGTGTTTACCACTACCACTACCACTGAAATATGCAAATACCTCAAAAAATGATGCTTTACAAAGACAAAGGTTTATACTAAAACTTGCATATTCTTTGTAAAATCAAAATTCAGGGCAGCATTGGTTCACCCAGTTGATTCTTAATAAGCTAGCAAGTGTAACTATGTCTGCCAGAGATTGATGGAAAGAGCGATTTGTTACTGATTTTCCAAATTGAAGACAGAAGAGATTTCTGAGATAGTTCTAAGAGGATTGTTTTTCTTATTTAAAATATTAAATAAAATGCCAGTAAGAAAATTCTGGGAAAAGTAAATAATGTAGTACATAAATTTGAATATAGTTTAATGTAATAGTAAATAGTTAATTAAATACAATAGTACATAGTACAGTAAACAACATAGTAAATAATACAGTAAACAAAATAATAAACAGTACAGTAAATAACATAGTAAACAGTATAGTACACAACCTAGTGCAGTAAATAACATAGTAAACAATATAGTACACAACCTAGTGCAGTAAATAACATAGTAAACAATATAGTACACAACCTAGTGCAGTAAATAACATTGTAAACAGTATAGTACACAACCTAGTGCAGTATATAACATAGTAAACAGTATAGTACACAACCTAGTGCAGTAAATAACATAGTAAACAGTATAGTACACAACCTAGTGCAGTAAATAACATAGTAAACAGTATAGTACACAACCTAGTGCAGTAAATAACATAGTAAACAGTATAGTACACAACCTAGTGCAGTAAATAACATAGTAAACAGTACATTAAACAACATAGTAAACAGTATACTACACACACTAGTGCAGTAAATAACATAGTAAACAGTATAGTACACAACCTAGTGCAGTGAATAACATAGTAAACAGTATAGTACACAACCTAGTACAGTAAATAACATAGTACACAGTATAGTACACAACCTAGTGCAGTAAATAACATAGTAAACAGTATAGTACACAACCTAGTGCAGTGAATAACATAGTAAACAGTATAGTACACAACCTAGTGCAGTGAATAACATAGTAAACAGTATAGTACACAACCTAGTGCAGTGAATAACATAGTAAACAGTATAGTACACAACCTAGTGCAGTAAATAACATAGTAAACAGTATAGTACACAACCTAGTGCAGTGAATAACATAGTAAACAGTATAGTACACAAGCTAGTGCAGTGAATAACATAGTAAACAGTATAGTACACAACCTAGTGCAGTGAATAACATAGTAAACAGTATACTACACACACTAGTACAGTAAATAACATAGTACACAGTATAGTACACAACCTAGTGCAGTAAATAACATATTAAACAGTATAGTACACAACCTAGTACCGTAAATAACATTGTAAACAGTATAGTACACAACCTAGTGCAGTAAATAACATGGTAAACAGTATAGTACACAACCTAGTGCAGTAAATAACATAGTAAACAGTATAGTACACAACCTAGTGCAGTGAATAACATAGTAAACAATATAGTACACGACCTAGTACCGTAAATAACATTGTAAACAGTATAGTACACAACATAATACAGTAAATAACATAGTAAACAGTTCAGTACACAACATAGTGCAGTAAATAACATAGTAAACAGTATAGTACACAACCTAATACAGTAAATAACATAGTAAACAGTTCAGTACACAACATAGTGCAGTAAATAACATAGTAAACAGTATAGTACACAACCTAATACAGTAAATAACATAGTAAACAGTTCAGTACACAACATAGTCCAGTAAATAATATAGTAATTATTCTAGTAAATATAATAGAGAATAGTATAGTAAATAACATAGTAAATATTACAATAAATAAAATAGTAAACAGTTCACTAAATAAAATAGGTCGTAATGAAATGGCTGTATCTGTGTTACCACCATTGTAATCCTGAGTTGGCCGGTTTCTTCTGTAATTTTAACTAGATGTAAATTAATGTGTTTCGGTTACTTACTATGAATTTAATTTAAAAATAAAGTCAATAAGGAAAATCAGTCAAGTCTGTGTCACACTAAACTAATGATGTCTAATCTAGCCAACTGTTTAAAAAGGAGACCAAATCCTAATGAACAAACTATGAAAAGTGATACATGAGGTTTTGTCATCTTAAGGCCGCAAAAGCAATTTTCTAAGCGACCCTCTAAACAAGCTTACCTCAACGTGACAAAAAATATGTTTAAAGTCTGATTATGATTTTTTTTCTTCAGACATTTGATGCAAATGAGGTTAAAATGAGCACAGGGAGCAAAACTGGAGCAGCAGCCGTTTTTGATTAAAAAGACATTATATGTCTTAAAGGATATTGTTTGTGGATTCACGTGAAATTTGATCATTACAATAACAAATAAAAAGCAGAGGTTGTCTTCTAATTCCTCAGAGAGAGAGAGAGAGAGAGAGAGAGAGAATCTCAGCTGATTCTTTGGAAAATGCTATGATGAGCCAGTGAATGCTGCTTCACATACGGTGTGGGAACGTAAAGGACTGCATAAGAGCAACTTGTGGGGGCATGTGTCGGGGTGTGGGGAGACTACTCATCAACATTCACTACTTATTCCGCTACTGCAGTTCCCGGATCAGCTTGTATACGGCTTGCTTGGTGGCCTTCTTTTCTTCACGACTGCAAAGATTAAACGCTTATCCAATTAATTACATCCTGAGTCTTACTGAGCCAATTAATAGCGTCTGAGAGCTTTTCCCACTGCGAGAGCTGAGCTTACAGCTAACACAACCTGCCCACCATAAGCTGTGCTCCCACTGTCCTTTTGTTAATCCTTAGTAAAGCTGGAACTCCGGACTAAGCATTTGCATTTGTGGTCGGAACATCTGGACTGGACACTTTTCACAGCACTGAGATGAACGTGATGTCTGAATTATCCATTTCTGACCCTCCAACTCGTCTTTAATGTATCTCTTCTCCAGTTTTAAAACATTTGGGGGGTGTAAGCAACCTATTCATTTAGGCCACCCACCCATATTCTCTTAATTTGTGTGTGATAGTGTTAAATAACGATCATTTTAACTTTTGATTTGTTATTTTATTCAATTTTCTAAGATAAGCAAAAACATACATGTGTCTTCTGATGTGAAGGTAAAATAGTGGTACATCTACAAAACAATCCATTCTCATTAAATGGATAAATGTATAAATGTAAAGGATATTTTTTAAAACATCTCATAATCCAACATTCTATTACAAAACTACTGTAAAACAGTGTTTCAAGTATCAGGCAGTGAATCAATCATCACTGTCTTTAAAGGCTTTCTGTGTGGTAGCTTTAAGAGACAGTAAAGTTTTGGTTCTTATCACCACCACTGACTGGAAAACCACATAAATAAATACCATAAAGAAAACTTCCAAAGCAGCTTTATTAAAAGTAGTTTATACAGAAAGTAATTCGTTTGGATATACACAGTACTTGGCCATATACTATATTTCATCACACATTTGCCCTATTTTTTTCTTTCCGTGACCCAAATCCACCCATCCTGTAGATAAATCTGCAGCAGCTTTTACAGGCCAGTCAACTCCAGAATCACTACAAACCATAGATTACACAGCGGCTGGAACACGACCACTGGAATGCAACTAGTGCTTCAACATTTCTGTCAGAACACTGCCCCCCTCAGGTGAAAGAGGGCGTAAAGAAGTCTTCCCCCTGAACAATATGGACTAATATTAATATTTATATTAAACTAATATTAGTTTAGAAAGAACGATGCTGCACAATAAAAGAGATTTGCAACTCGTTGATGCAACACAAGGTCATTCAATATACTATCAATATATTAAACATATATCCAATATATTTTCATTTACTTCATGGTAACAACAATATTTTTAGTAAAACAACACACATGTTAGTTTTGCTAACCATAAGCACTCTTTTGTATCAGTTCAATGTTTAGAAGCACTTCTTACCTGTTACCTGTTACCTGTTACACTTGGCAGTCGTTAAGTAAATAGCTGCTGTGGGAACAAAACTTCACAACCCCAAAATAATAACTTAGCAGAAAAAACATCTTACACTTTGAATGTAAGTCAATGGAACCAGACTTTTCCAAGTAAAAAGTGCATCTATATGGTAAGCTATATATGAGCTGATAAAATAATGTTCTTAATAAAGTGCTTAGTGGGTGTATGTATACATGAGTGTATGTTTCTTCTTATATAAAATATATGTTTAAATGCAGATATATTTATATATGTATGTTATATAAATATATTCATAAATACACTACCTTTAGTACTTTAGTACTTTTAGTCAACCATTTTAGAACACTATCAGTTAAAGGTTTAAGAACACTACCAGTCAAAAGTTTAGAACACTACCAGTCAAAAATTTAGAACAGTTTAAATTGACTGGTAGTGATCTAAAACTTTGGGCCGGCATATATATATCTGCACAAGTTTTAGGAGACGTGTGTAATGGAAGTTATGAGAGCAGTTTCAGTCTCTTTATTAAAACTTTTGCGCTTAACAGAAGTATCATTATATAAAGCACATAGGTTGTATATCTTGTATCATATGTACCATATCTCTCATAGTACCTGTAAATGTTGTTTTATAATAGAAATTACAAACAAATTATCTCTTTAGCTGAAGACCCCTCATTTAAATGCAGCGTCATTTACGTCAGTGATTACTGACATAAGCTGTTCATAAATAACCTATTGTTTTATAACCATTACTCTTGTTCATGTGTTAAGAAGGTCTTATGTAGACTGTCTATAAACAAAGTGGCACCCAAGTTCCTCTACATCACTACCACACGTACAAGAAAACATATTTCCAGATGATTTAATAGGGTCAGCCCTGCTCAAGCCACCGCCAGTATAATGATGAAGCATCTGAGACTCTGACTCTTCAAATACGTCCTACGCAAAAAAGGACTATTAAACTACAGTCCTTTCTTAGTTGAAAGTGAGTCTTTGTTTTATGGGGTCTTTTACAGTTGTAGGCCTTTTGAGTCGAGTGCCCATTTAGAGGTCAGCGGCCAAAATCCCCTGAAGACTGTCTTTCAACTGACTGTCAAAAGGCTGCTGTGTCTACGCCAGCCGTGCGATTATTCTTTCCTCCTTTATCACTCCCATTTTATTGGGCCCCCCTTTCCAGCATATGTTGCATTGAATGGATGTGATCCTGGGAGTTGGGTGGTCCATGCCAGATGTAACCCTGATCTGACCCGGACTTTGTCCCACTCAGCACAGTGGGATGCCCATAATGAACTCTCAGCCCCCACAGGGGGCGATGGGTCACTAAGCATTATGCAGAACATCTAACACCATGGGCATCAATATGTTACACATAAACATACAGAACTCATTCAGTGGTGACGTCTTCAGAACCTTCAGCATCAATTGAACTAAATCAGCATTGGTTAGTGTTATGTAGTGCAGCACTGAATCCCACAGCCTCATGGGTTTGGCAGATTTCACAATATTGTTTTTATGTTTTGTGTAACTACAATCACTCATACAAAGCAATAAAGGTGGAAGCCAATAAACACAGATGTGGTATTCAGCTTACCAGTAATGTTAGCTATCTGGCTTTCTGCATTAGTGGGCTAGGAGAGAAAAATACATGCACCTGCAAGATACGTCACAGGGAGAGGGTTTTCCTCGTCTTAAAACTAGAATATCTCGCTCTAGAGGCCACTGCAGCCCCACTGCCCAAGGCAGGTAGGCATATTTACCACAGATGAATGAAGGTTACAGATATCATTGACCCACTGTGAAACCTCAGAAGGTTAGTATTACCATTTCAAATAATAGTTATTATTATTACAGGCTTGATTCATGTGCTTGGTAAAAACACCAAATACCTTAAACACATCAACCAATGTTAGCAACAGTACCCCAGATGCAGGTGTGCAGGTGTGGCACACAATGTGGGTCTGTTTTGTGTCAGGGGAGGTTTTTTAGCTGTCTAAGAGAAGTAAGTCTAAAGTGTGGATTTATTTTGGTTTTTATGAAGGTGCAGAGGGAAACACAACTGCAGAAAGCAAATCACAGTTCTAATCTTGAGTCATCTTTGTGACAACTTTGTCACCCACTACTGTATATCGAATGTGTTCTGGCGAATTGTGTATTTTGTCAAAATGTTAATATGTGGCGCTCTACATAAAACTGTATGCTCATGTCTTAAATTAGCTCTAGCATTAAAAGTACAAAGATTAGAAGCTTCTTATTCACCAACTTCTTGCTGGAATGTACTCGTTCCACCTTAAATGCTATAGCAGATATTAGAATGCCTCAGGCACCAGAGTGTAACCATTTAAGGTGGACCAGGTACATTCAAATATCGTCGCTGTCCAATGAAAAACAAGTACCTCCAAAATAGTAACTTTACAGGAGAGGCCAAAAACTTAACTTTCAATGTAAGTCTAAGGATCTGGATTTTTTCCAAGTGATTTTGGAGCATTTCTATTGGTCCTTTCATCATGAAATTGTAAATAATGTATATAATGTAGAAAAAATAATGTAGAAAAATGAAGATTAGCAAAAATGGAGATATATGTTTTTCACTGGACAACAACAATATGAAAACTGACAAACAGAAAGCTGACTTAAGCCTGGTATTAATTTTACAAGTAGGACAGTTTGACAGTGTTAATGTCCTCACCAGAAAACAATACCAGCATTAAAATAATAATTAGGATATTAGGACAGCCTGAATCATCTTATTGGGGAAAGTAATAACATTAAGCAGAGTTTGTACTGAATTAGCATTAAAAACACAATAACTCATTTGTACACTCATGTCTGAACTGCTTGAGCCTCTCTGTGGTGTCTCCTTACCTGTAATACACATTTTTATATGTTTACATAAGATATTGGTTTACATAAGATTATAATGTATACATAGAATACATAGTGCTGATCATTTGTTGTTTATGGTTTTCAGTATAAAACCTGGTGAAAGGATTTTGGGTTGTGTTTCAGTACTTTTCTAACACTTTCAGCACATTTTAACAACACCGCTACTACTGATAACCATGATTTCACCTCTAGCGCCCCATTAATAATAATTTTTATCAAGGCCAAAGCAAAACCCAACAGCCCTCACTCTAATTTACAAAGAATGTTTCTTTTCTTCTGCTTCTTTAACTGTTAGTCTCATTTTTATCCAAATTTGCTAATTATAGCTCCTGCACCACAGCACCTCCTGGTGGTTGCACCATGCAGTACTTGAATTCCTTATCAAAATGTCTGTGATTGTACAGAACATAAGGCAAAGGGTCTAAAATGAGACTAGAACCTTTAAAGGAAGGGCTGGAGAGCAGACTAAGGCCTGAGTGATTGACCCAGGCACTAAGAGTGTCAAGAAAATAAAAGGTAGGAAGTAGGTGAGTAAAAGATATCCTACACTACTGTGCCTACTGCTGTCGGTGAGACTCTTTACAAGAGAATTTAATGTAGTACTGTTAAATTGCTTATGAATACTTACTATACATCATATACATACATACATGTGCATCACACCAATATCCTAATAGCTTTGATAAAACATATAAGATAGTTGTTTACATTGTATGAAAATTTTATGATGAATGAAACAATAGAAATGCTCCAAAACAACTTGGAAAAAATTCTGGTTCCATTGACTTCCATTTAAAGTAAAGTATGTTTTTGTTTTCTCCTGTAAAGTTGCAACTTTGGACAGTCATTGGAGAGTGACGATATGCATAAACATTGAGGTGTTATATGATTTCAGACGGCATTTTAAATGGCTTATAGCAAGAAAACACACATCTCTCTCACTTGTCAATGAAGTGTTTGAATTTTGTTACTATGTAAACATTGTTAGAGCTTCAGAACATGCCATTCTGTGTCCAGGTTTAAACATGATCCCTATATGGAAACTAAACTGCTAAACTTCTTTTAAATGTGTTCACTTTTGTCATTACACACATCTTTCACATACCTTTCACATACAGAATACATCTGTACGTTTAGCTGTATATACAATAAGAACATGTCATTTTCATTATATAAACACTTTCTTTATATAAACACTTTAAGGCCCAGTCATTTACCAGTTCAGTGTCCCAGCAACACTTACTGTAATTTCAACATAAATGAATAAATAAATCAAATAATATGTAAATGCATACAAATTGAGTTAGTGTGTCTAGGATTATGTGTGTTATACATTTTGAAATGTTTCTATTTTTTTGGAAGCAATAATGACATAATAAATAATAATAATATATAATATATATAATAATAATGACAATAAATAATTTATGGGGCCTCTTGTACCTTGTGGGTGGCTCTAGGTACCTGCTTATACTGCTTATAGTAAGAGATTGCTCTGGCACAAATTCTAATAATTTAGGAGAACTTTTCTGGAGATTTAACACTGCATGTAAATTCAGAAATGTAGAATGTGTAGTGTATTGTTGGCTGTAAATTTGTTTTTTTCATGTATGAAATGAATGTATTATAGCCAGACAAGAAAGTGAACTCATTGCTGAAGTGCTAGAACTTGCGCTTTCCCACCTACAGATGTCACCTGATGATTCATCTCACTGTTGTGGAACAATAAGTGGGGGATAATGGATAATTGCTTGACAGCCTTTACACAAGGCTTTTCACTGAAGTAGAAATTCAGCATGTAAGCATACATACAGAGCGCAAAGTGAACACTCCTGGTTAAATTACATGTTCTGGTGAGAAGTGGCAATAAGTTAATGCACCCACTCTATAGAACAAACTTAAACACTGCATTCTTCTGTGAATGTTGTTGCACCATTTCTAGTTATTGGTGACATTTTGGGGTAAATATGCATTTTTGCATTTGCAAAGTCCATGTTTTTTTCCCAATTTGTCAAATTTAGTTAATTAGTTAATTATTTACACTTAATCAACAAGACTAGACAGGTTCGACCAGAGGCACCCAAAAAGTTCCATTCAGCTGTATACAGTAAATCTCACATGTCAACATTGATTACTGTTGTACTAGTGTACTGTCTGGCAAGTATGTTTTGGTTTTGGACTTTCACATATTTATCCCTACAAGAACTCATATTACATAAAAGAATATTTTCACTTGTCAATGTAAAATATAACCATTACTAAAAATTCTAGATATATCATTTACTCTCCAGTCCATACAGTCTTTATTTGAAAACTAAGCTGCAAGAAAACAGTCTGTTTTGAATGTTTTTGTTTTTGTTTATGAAGAAAACCAACACGTACACATATGTCCATCTCTTCAGTCTACAGCACTGTAGCTCCACCCATTCATGCCAAGGTCATAAGGAGTCTTTCACCCCAGACTGCTTTTACAGACTCAGTATATTTGAAAGAAACAGCCAATCAGAACATATGGATGCATAAATAAATGGACTCTGAAGGAATGAATGACACTCTGATTTACTGCTTGATGTGAGGAGCTGCAGCTGCAGCAACAGTAAACCGAGTTCCACTCATGCAGCGTTTCAGCTCTCTTTAAATCAGCTGAATCACTTCAACCACGTCTTAAACTCTTAGTCTCTAACCACCTCCACACAGCCTGCGATAGTTTGATTGCCTCAAAGCAAAACAAACTGGGTTTGGTTCCCAGTCTGGGCTGTTCTGTGTGAGGTTGGATGTTCTCCTTGTGCTTGAGTGGGCTTCCTTCCACACTCCAAACACATGCATGATAGGTTGAGCGGTCACTCTAAATTGGTTGTAGGTGTAAGTGTATGTTGGCCATGTGATGGACTGGCGACCTGTCTATGGTGTACCCTGCTTTTGTCCCATGACACTGGGATAGGATACAGACCACCTACCCCACCCTTGTGAATTTTAATATGCTCTCTGTTATTTCTGGTTTGTACTTAGATTTGTATTCTGAATTTAATTATTATAATGTTTTTATTTGTTTATATCTTATTTGCCTTTTATTAACCTCTCCTGTGTTGATCAATCAATATTCCGTGTATCCTGGCTGCATTGTAAATGAGGGTCATCCTCCATGTACTCAGGGTTGAAATAAAGGTAGATTGATTGATTGATCGATTAGCTAATTGTTTGACTGTCTTATTCTCTGTTATGACAGTGCAGAGAAAGGAAAATGAGGCTGTTGTAGCGATAATAACATTTTGAAATCATTTCTGCAGTAGTTATGTGGAGAGGATGTGGCTTTTACACTGTTATCACTAAAACCAGAGAACAGTCTGTTTCTGCTGAGTAAATTCAGTGAATTTCATTAAAAATGAAAAAAACAAATACAAGGCAAATGTAGGATATGGCTCTTTAAAAGTAGGTAATTTATGGGTGGGCCAGAGTGCTCGCTATGCATCCAGCAGTTCAATTTAAATCCATCAGGTAACTGAACTCCCTTCAAAAGCCTTTCTTTTAACTCAGTTTATGAGCCACCATTATTACCACTTGTCCTTGTGAAAGGAGTGAAAGACTGAAACCGCAGGCTTCTTAAGACTCTAAAGTGGTTAGTGAATTACTGAACCTACTAGTCCTGCTCACAATGTGGAAAATTTGCTAGCATTGTGTGTACAGCTGGAGTCGCTCTGACCCTCCAAAATTCCCATGTGAGTCCTCCAGCTTTCACCGAACAGCAGCGATACTGAAGAGCGTAGGTCATGTGGTGTGTAGATGTTTTTAATCAGACTGGTAATGATCAGAACATTACCGTGAACTGAAAAATACACCCTAAGTCTTCTCACCCAAAAGATGTTTGTCGTTTAGCAGCTCCATGTACTTGCCTTAATAGCACACCTGTTCGAAAGGGTCGGGTTACATGTTCTCTTTCCTGTGTTTCATGATGTGCATGTTCAGCTGAGAACCCTTAACTCTCTCTTCTTTGTTTTCTGCTATAGGAGGTCAGTTAAAGCCTCTGTAGGGATTGTTTTTGTAAAGATATCCATGAAGTTCTCAGGATGTATGGCTTCTTCTATGTGTTCTTCTTAAGGGAGCAATAGCTGTATAATTTAAAAGTTTGGAATTATATATCAATAATGTTCAAATGAATTCAATTGAAAATAACTGTATCAGTTTATTCCACTATGCTCTTCTTTTCTTTCACTGTAGACTCTTTAGTAAGAATGACCCAACAGTCTACACATTGTTGAGGAAAGTACTGTTTATCCTAAGCTTACTTATTGTCTATTGGAGTTTAAATGCTGACTCTGGGCCTCATTTAGGAATAGCTTTCTAAGTATTTTCTTATATTAGTTCTAGAGAAAGATTCTAAGAAAAAAAGTCTGTGCCAGATTAATGACAGGTTCTTAAACTGTTAACTGTTCACCTTTTGCTCAGGAGCGTGTAGATTCTGTTCTTACCTTATCCCAAATAAGAAAACATTGATCAATTGTAAAATATTTGTGAAAACTGCATAAGTATTAACCCCTTAAAGAATGAACCATGAAACTACTGCCTGAAAATTCTAATTCTTTGAAAGTTGAGTTTTTCAAGACCTTCAAAAAAAAAATAATAATAATAAAATCAATAACTGATTATTACCTAACTAAAAATAACCAATAATAATAATAATAATAATAATAATAATAATAATAATAATAATAATAATAATAATAATAATAATAATACTTTGTTTATATAAGTTTTATTTTGTAACATATTTGGCATATCTTGAAGCTTTTACAATTTTTTTGCTAACAAATGAAAGCATTCAGAACACATTGGTTTAAAAACAATTAAGGACAAAAGCTTAGGCTGCACCACCGGGGTCTACAGTGCTCTAGCCCACCTCCCCAAAAATGATAATTCTTCTAAAAGCCATAATGACTATAATATTATATTAAAATGTTAATGTTGATAAGTTTGGGATGCGCTAGGCTTCCTGTTTCAGCTGCATATACGCCCATTGAACATGAATATAGTTTAGTACAATGTAAGTATATTAAAGAAGCATATCTGTGAACTACTGAGCATTAACATGTGTTTCATGGAGCAGAAGATATGATGACTAGTTGTCTATAAGTATTGTAATGGTGCAAAAAGTCAAACTTCAAAGACATGTTATCAATAATCTTTACTGGAATGTAAATGTACACAAGCTGAAATGAAATAGGAGTAACGAGACTATTTTTAAAATGTAAAAAGTAGAAAGTACAGATAATGGAGTGTTAATGTAAAGAGTAGAAGTAAAATAGCAGCTGAAAAATAATTACTCCAGTAAAGTATAAATAACCAACATTTCTATTTGTACTTTGTTACTTGACACATCAAAAATAACATCAAGAATAAAGTTGTAATAAAATTAGTATCCAGAATGCAGGAGGTTTTCCATCATTAAGACATGTAACTTGCTAAAATGTTATTGTACAGCAGTGATTAGCAGTAATTATTTATCATATAATAACTTATATGATAAATAATAATAAGTGGAAGTTAAGTGTTGGTGTCCATCTTATAATAATTATATCTATATTTATACATTATTATTATTGTATATAAAATAACACTGTTATTATTATTTGACATGTATTTCTAGTCTTTTGAACAGTAGTTACAACAGTGCAATAAAGTTCTTTCCCCTCACAAGTTACAGCCAATGAAAACAGAATTAGTAGAATGTTTGCAGCTAGTATTCAAGTAAATATAAATGACAAAATACTTATTTTAAGGTTTAAGTACATCACACTGTAATGTACTCATGTATGTTGTCCACTACAGCCACTAGAGGGAGCTGCAACGTTAAATATAGCCACATCCTATCAAGCCTTGCCTTGTCTTTGTCTTTTCTCCACTCTTGTTTATCTTCCCTCATGTCTCTGGCCATGTGCTTCTGTTTTTGTTTTGATTTCTCTGCTCCACATTTGCTCCGCCCCCTTTCCCCTGCCCCTTACCTGTGTCTGATCTGTTACCCTGTCCTGTAATCGTTTCCAGGTGTTTCTTGTTTGTCGCTGTATGTATGTCAGTTGTGTTTGTCCTGTTCTTTGTTCACTATTGTTTGATGTATTGTGTTTTTTCCTCTTCATTTCTGGTGGTTTGTACTTTGAGGTTAGTTTGTCTGCTCTTTGTTTTGTAGTCTCAGCACTTTCTTGGGTTATTTTTTATAATTTTGGCTTCTCCTTTGTTTCAGAATTCAGAAATGTTCACGGTGGCTGTGATTACGGGATGTCTGAAAAGTTTGATGTTGCTGGAAACGTCCTCATAAATAGCTATTACATGAAATGGTTACAAATACACTGCCTGACGCCTGGAATTATGTTTTAAGATAGATCTGATATAACTTTTTTGGCCTCTGCCATGAATTACTTTCTTAATGCATTCATGATGAAGAGGTTCCCCTAGCGTCACACAAGCTTGTAGTGAATCACAACAGAGCCCCACCTTCAAGTGTTGACCCCAAGGCCCATCAGCTCCCTGAGCACATGCAGGCCTGGCCAGTACAAAATACATGGGGTGCATTCCCAGTCCTGGCCCAGGGACATGTCCTTTCCGCTGACACTTCTCCCGCATGTGCCAGAGCTTCCCATACATCCTTCAACATCCACTATGCCATCAATGCAAATATGAATGGGGCCCTGTCTCTGCCACTGTTGACTGACCTAAGATGGATGATGGTTGCCTTGCAGTCACTTGATGAGAACTTCCTCAGTGTGTGTGTGTGAGACACGTGGACACATGAGACAGAACTGTGAGCCTTTATGGAAAGAGCTATGAGCTGTCTGCCATTCATGCTGCATGAATCACTGAATCTTCTGGGTGGCCCGTGAGCCTAGGCTTGCAGTGGTACCCAGTGCACTATACCAGCTTGCCACTGCCCCCCAACAACCCCCCCGCACTAAAGCCTTTGGTGATTTCATGTTTACTTTCATTGGCATTCAACTGGCCAGCACCATAACTAATAACTTAAACTAATAACAATTACCACGAGTATGATTATATTTGCATCATGATATCATAACATTTATTCATTCATATTCTAAACCTCTTATATTTCTGGGTCACATGGGGTTTTGGAGTCTATCCCAGTGCCCCTTGGGTAGCAGGCAGGAAACCCCCTGGACAGGCTGCCAGCCCATCACAGCGCACATCATGATACAGTCTTACAGATATTATAAAGAAAATCTCTGGAATTTTCCTTTAAAAGCTGCTCTTTTAGCCAAAGGAGACACTGGGTGTCCAATCTTAAACATGGGCCATATTCACTTTTTGTCCCTTACTTTTAACAGTGTTAACAGTTTATAGAGATTTTAGGACAGCGGTTTCCTATTTGGTCTGCCAAATGCCGTTTTTTTTTTTGCAGTTTTCCACTTTCCACTTCTCTCAGCTGCCTGAAATGCCTCAATTAGAATTCCAACTTTCTCTCTTACAAGATGACATCATCTCGCAACATAAGTCCTTATTGGCCAGCAAGCTTGGCGCACCCTCACACAATGCACAGAAAGATTAAAAGTCAAAACCTAACGCTGAAAACATGCTGCACCAGTTTAACTTGCAAAGGTGGATCAGGGCTATCAAATTTTTGTACCTGACTTTCAGGAGCTGACTTAAATGGATACGACAGAATCGGTGCCATTGCAAGACATGCCACCACGGTGTGGGGGCGGAACTTGCTGTAGGGTGCCGCTCTGGCAGTTAAACAATCAGAACAGAGCAGGTGAACTTGACTTATCAGAGCACACAGGGTTTCAGATGGAGGGTGAATACAGATGTACATGTGTTTTTGGAAAACTGAAGCATGTGAATCTGTTCCAGTAGATCTGTTCCCAAAATTAATTAAATAATTAATCATTCAAAACCATGCACACTGAAAATGAGTTTAGGTCCCTTTTCATTTGCGTTGGTTCAAATGTCCCTGCTCTTAACCTCCATCCTGGAGACCCTTTACTTTGCATCCTAATCTACACCCTTATCCAGCCAATGAGGTTTTGAATCAGGTATTGTATTGGGACATTAGGACTGTTCCGGTTCCTGCCACCCTTTTGTTTACAACTCTACAGTTGTTGTAAAACTTTTACTGGGGCCGTCCAGTTCAGTAGTTCAGTAGCTCTGTCATGTACATCCATAAAGACCAGTACCTCTATCATGTGGATCTATAAAAGCTGTATTCACAGACTATAGCATGCAAGATGGTTTAGCCTTCTTAAGTATGGTGGACGGTGCGCTGGCCAGGTATCACTGCTGATTCTAGCAGACTAATACTGACAGTAAATAATGCCCATAGCATGAATGTGACAGTGCCAGCCGCTACAACAGGACTGTTAGTGGTGGGTGAGCCAGACAGGTACTCTAAAACACCACCAGCAACAACCTTCATATCGATTTATTCATCATTCATTTATCATTTAAACCACTTATTCTCCTGGGTCACGGGGAGCTGGCAGCGCTCACAGGCATTTCTAATCAAAGTCTACATATTTATGTTGCTCTGTGACCTTAGTTGTTTGGTGTTATCCTGACCTCTGTGTGGACTCTACGCCCTTCTCCATTTTCCATTTATCTCAAATGTGCATGTGAAAGGTGTTTCACAAACTGAGAGTGGTTTGATCTGAACCAGAAGAAACTTGCTGTCAGCGTTATTGCTGTTTTATTTTCATTATTATGCAAAACAACCAATGAATGTGCATGTGGCTTGTATGTAATGCTTAAGTGTCCTTATAAGTAATGTTTATAAGAGTAAAAATTCTGAAAAGGGGTTTCTTTGGGTACAACGCCCTCCTGCATGTACCCATGAATGCTTTAGACCACAACCTTATCTCAGAACTACTGTAAAGCAAGGTCTCGGGCACCAGGCAATGTTTTCAGAATCATTCTGTGTAATAACTTTCAACTGTTAAGACATCTGGTTCCTATCCCCACCACTGTTACACATTCTGACACATTTCACATCGAACCACTCTGAATAGCTTTGTTTACAACTTGGAATGTGTTATTGTTTGATTGATAAATTATGTAACGACTTTAGAAACGCTTGAACTTTTTTCAAGTTCAAGAAGGCACCAGTGTGTTCGCCGGCTTGCCGTCTCTTTTATACTGATCAGTCATTTTATAATACAATATATACAACTTATTTGGAAATGTTGGGTTTTATGCACGTATCATTACAAGGGAAAATTAAAATTGCTCTTTTATAAAATGATTTAAATTCTAATGTTTACTTCTATAAAGTGATCATATCAGGACAGTAGATAGAAATGTGCTCACCTCATAAAATGGATTTAACCTATATAAATATTTGCAATTTTGAGTTTTGAATGATGAATTGACTTTCAAAACTTTGCCACAAGTCACCATTTTAAGCGTTTCGCACTGTTGACTGGACAGCAGTGACTAATTAAGGCCATTTGTTTTCTGCACAGGCATTTTCTGGGTACTACATATTCAGCGTACCTGGTTAATGAGTCAAAAGAGTTAGGTGAATGCATTTATGCCTTCCATCTCTAATGTGTTTATTCATCACGCTCAGAGAATGCTATTGATTTTCATGACAAATTGCCTATGCAAGCCTTTTGTCAGGAATCAGATGGAGCTTTCCTCTCTTTTGTGTAACCACTCAGAAGAACGCTACAATAAATCTCACAGTAAAGACCACACTAAACGAGGTTTGTCCCAGATGTTGGACCAGAATGTTAAAACCACAAGAGCATACACAACCACAGGACCCACCGAGATACCACACAGATCCACACATTCATGGTCTAAACGAGTGCTCTTGCACTTCCAGTATATTCAGAAGCAGTGGTGTAGGAACCCACCCAATATCCAGAATACCCAATATTAAACCACGGAAAAAGCAGAAACTGTTTAAAATGATTTTTTTTTTAAAAGTGTGTTTTGGCAGTCTTCGCAATTCACACGTTGTGTTTGTTGTTAGCAACTGGCTCTGGTTGTTGGGTGGTCTTTCACTTTGTTAAGGCTTGTGTTGAGATGCCTGTTCAGAAATATCCTGCAGTCAGCAGCTTCACTGATCCGAGCTCTCGCCTCGCTGGAGCGTTGGGTAGCTAGTGCCAGTTTAAACGCGAGGTCAGTGATAAAAGCAGTAAAGAGCAATGATGACCATATATACTGCAATAAAACGGCTTTAGTATAATGTGTTGTTATGGTAACAGACTAGGAGGGTTTGGGTTAGCTAACGTTTATATTAACTTCAGTCAGAAAGCACTCTGAAACGTAAAGTTACATTACTCTCTGGCCACGTCCCAAAACTGGAGACTGCTACAACACTAAATTAAAATATAATAAATAAATAAATTTAAGAATAAATAAATAAAATGACACCATTGTGTCAATTGTTTTCAGTAGTGCAGTGTGTAAAGTTCCAGAGGGTGCTGTTTGGGACACAACCTAACATTAATGTTAGTCTTGTCTAGTCAGGACACCTCAACATAGATTTTTTTTTTAATTATTTCATTTCAGCATCAAGTCACCAAAGAAAATAATATATTTTTTGGTTATATATGTATATAATATATAATCCAGACATTGCATGTATAATTTAAAAGTTTTCTAACAACAGTAGCATGTAATGTGGAGTATATAGTTTAGTTTGTAAAGTCGTCTTTAACTGGATTTATCTAATAATAAACAGAAGTACAGATAAGGTTGTATTTTATTTATTTATTAGTAATTTACTGTAATTCCACTAATGTTGCTCTACGTCACTATACATACAGTGATTTACTACCTTACAGTGGAATCAGCTTATACATAATATTTAGGGGATAGGGTGGGCTTTGATTCATATTAGCAAATGTGTCCACCCCAATGTCAAACCCGCTTCTAGGCCCTTGTTTGGAAGGTACATTACATTAGTGTGTGCTTAAGCAAAACCACAAACCACAAGTGCAGACTTTCGGACAGGCCGCATCGCACAGTATGATTTAAGCTCTTCAACCTCTCGACTGAAGCAGCTTTGCTTTTCCACTAGCTCTTTTTCTTTAAGGCTGCATTCTGTATGTTTTTTTTTTTTATTAAAACTGAATGAAGCAGCTTTACTGAGTCAGCGTAAAAAAGCATGGTGGTATTATGGGGTCACAAGTCGCTTTGTAAAGCCTCACATAATCATTTAAAAGTCATGGGTTTGGGTCGAATTTCACAGGAATTGTTTTAAAAATCTTTCCATATTAACGTCACATGCACAGATTCTAAAGGGACGTCCAGTGTGATGTTTAGGTCTCAAAACGAAATCAGCATCATACTGAAGAAGATATGATGACAAAAGTAGATCATTTAACATTCATCCACACAAGTCTTGAAAGTGTGAAGTTCTATATAGCTGATCTTTGAAACATATATTTACATTTACATACATTGATTCACTTTTATCTAAACCAAAAATTAGCAAGTAAGGCATATAGAAACTAAATGACGTGCCAACTATCTGTAAGTGCTACACAACTTTTCCATTCCAGGAATAAAGCAAGACAGTTGTAGGAGGTAAGGAAGGAAGCCTCAGTGGAAGGTGCACAGTGCATGTGTGTAGATCTGGTGTAAAGGACAGTTCAGCAGTATACAGTGAGACAGGGAGAATCACAAAGCCAGATGTGATATTGTTCACTAAGTCCTAAAGCTGTGAGAAAGTATAAGAACATAATAGGCTGTTCACAAAGAACAGGAGAAGCTCGAGATGCTTCCTGAAGGTTGCAAGAGATTCTGCGAGATGAAGGATTCAGAAAGCTTGTTCTGACCTGGAACAGAAGAAAAGCTGTAGACAGAAAAAGCCATTTCCATCATGTAAAAGCTTTAATACATTTCATGTGCCTTTAATTATATAGGGGGAAATATCCATGCTTGGTCAACTTGATTTTTTTTTTTTCAATTTCTTATGACAGTTAATCATTTTCCACTACATTAGTAATTAAGTGCATGTACACCAATCAGCCCTAACGTTGAAGGCAAATCTTAGCATCTTGATTTAATTACACACATCACTGTTTCTGACAGAACAAAACCTTGCATCTCTGGACATGTTCAAACTTTTCCATATGACTGTGTCATTTGTTTTCTTCAGCATATATTCTTATGCCAGCAACAGTTTTCTATATGTGCATAAATAAATAAATACATACTAACAGAAATAAACACAACAATAGACAAAGAAATAAGTAGCATAATTAAATAATGGGCCTTGGCTAGTTGAAACCACACAGTATGCAGCTGTTCACAGGTCTGCAGCTGAAGGGTAAATTCTATTTAAGCTTCCCAGCAGTTTATCATCATGGGGTTTCAATAAGAGCTAACTGACTGGAGCTGGCTGGGAGAAAGTGTTTGACCGCTATAGGCTGTGCTAAATTGCTGCTTTGATAGCAGGCTGTCATGACTGTTCCGTCACAGCAGTTGTTCTTAGTGCAGACAGCATCATCACGCCAAGCACTGCAACAGGACGTTGGTGCTGTTTCCATTGCTTTGAGGTGTTCTGGAAGAATGTAGCGGATATCAATCTTTATTATAATAGTGTGCTTAATAGCAAATCTAGTGATTCAGTTTCACTGGGCATTGATTCGGCCCTATTAACATCAGCCCATATCATAATAAATAGCCAGCCTTACCACTATACCCAAATTAACAAGACCTGGGGGGTCTTATGGAGGGGGTGTAACTTCTTGAGAAGTTTCATTAGACCACTTCTGAAGCTCTGCACCACTCTGCATACCTTTACTAGCGTTCCCATCTATTTATAGTCTTTTACTGCCTTATTTACTGCTGTGCCTTTTGTCGATTGCTTAATGCAGTTATGTATCCAAAGAAACATTGGCGTAAAGCTTTCTTCTTGTTATGAACCTTTCAGACCTGAGCTGAATGGTGTAGTTCTCCACTAGACACCACTAGATATGGATCTAAACGCTGAGCTCCAGTACAGTTTCCGTTAGGCATCTCCTGACTGTTCCTCAGTGCTTACGTGTGTGTTCGCTTACTGTAACAGTGTGGCACAAGAAAAAAAGCACCTGCTGTTCAAATTAACGTGAGGCATTTGGAGCTCTAAAAATAACTTCAAATACCCGCTGCAGCGAGAGGCCAGCTCTGAATTCAGACAGCTGCCAAGCCCCGAGACGATTATGGCTCTTTCACACACACACACACACACACACACACACACACATGCGTACACACAAACATGTTTTAAAGCTTCGCGTGCCACTCGGCTGATAGACGTTATCCTGTCTCACATTTGCATATAGAGGACTCATTAGAAGAAGCACAAAGCCAGAGTTTCAGAATCCAAAAGTAAGATCTTTCTAGCTGTGAAACGCAGAAGCACGCGCGCGCATATTAAGACAGAAGGAGACTGAATTAGCTTCGAAATCTCTCTGACAAATCTTCAAAGTAATGAGCAAAATTTCAGCTAACAGCACACTACAGTCAATGAGTGCTTTGTTATTCAAAACAGTGAACAGCATCTTGACAGTAAAGCCACCCACTGAGAGCTTCTCAGTGTACATATGAGTTTTTCTTGTATGTTTTCATGGGGCTGCAACAATTAGTCAACAAATCTGGTGTTTACGAAGGCCATAGCGTTTCCCTGCTGATGGAACACACTTGTATTGTGAAAGATACATTACAGGCGAAGCAAAACACATTACTCTCTTCTGATATACAATATACACTGTGCAAAATGTAGATAAAAACAGAAAGCAATGATGTGCAAATCAGTTAAACCCTATATTTAATTGAAAAAACTTTAAAAACTTTATTTGCTTCACTTTTTAATTTGATGCCAGTAACTTGTTTTAATCTTTAAATAATATTCGGTAAGCGTTTGGGAACTAAGGTGACCAGTCGCTGTATTCTCATTTTTCTTTCATAATGTGCCAGATGGTTTAGTGGGGGGGTGTAGTGGTTAGCACTGTCACCTCACAGCAAGACGATCCAGGTTTGATTCCTGGTTCGAGCTGTTCTGTGTGGAGTGTGTATGTTCTCCACATGTTTGAGGGGGTTTCCTTCGGGTACTCCAGTTTCCTCACACAGTCCAAACATATGCAGTCAGGTTGATTGGTCACTCTAAATTGCCCATAGGTGTGAGTGCGTGAGTGAGTGTTGGCCATGCAATGGGCTGGCAAACTGTCCATGGTGTACCCCGCCTTCGCCTGATGATGCTAGGATTGGCTCCAGCCCCCCCCGTGACCTCGACTGGCGGGATTAAGCGGCAGATAATGGTTGGATGGGTGGTTTAGTGGGGGACCGGTCTGCATACAGAGCCATGCTGCTCATACATGTAGTTTGACGCTGTCCATCACTGAAAAAAACATCTTCTGGATGGCAGCATATAGTCGCTGTCTGAAAAAAAACATGTATCTCTATATCATTTAAGCACAACAGCTGCGCTTTATATTCTGTGAAGGTTTAATGAGGAATGCACCAATAAAAATGCTCCAAAATAACTTGGAAAAAAATCTGGTTCTATTGACTATCTTTGAAAGTTTGAAAGTTTTTCTTCTATCTATTAAAGTAGCAATTTTGGAGATACTTGTTTTTCTTTGGACAGGGGCGATATGTTGCTCCAAAACTTGTATATACTGTTCAGCATTAATAGTACCTTTACTCATGTGCAAGCCCGCCGAGCCATGTTCACTAATGCATCCCCAGACCATCACTGATGCAGGCTTTCGAACTGTGCGCCAATAAAAAGCCAGATGATACCTCTTCTCTTCAGACTGGAGGACATGGAGTCCATGATTTTAAAAAGATGTTCAAACTTTGCTTTGTCGGACCACAACACACTTTTCCACTGCACCTCAGTCTTAAATAAACTCGGGCCCAGATAAGGCTGCGTTTCCGGATCCTGTTTATATCTGTTTTCTTTTCCATGCAGTGTACAGCAGCTACAAACTGTGTTTATTAACAATAGTTTTAAGACCATGCGGTGATTTCTACTATAGTATCATGTCCGTTGTAGATGCAGTGTCACCTGCTGACCAGTAAATCACAGCCATCCAGTATTAGTGTTGGGCCCTATACCTCACATACCGATATTTCTCCTGATTCTCTGAATCTTTGAATGATTTTATGTACTGGATGGATGATGAAATCCCCAAGTCCTTTGCCATTTTATGTTAAGAAACGTTGTTCTTGAATTGTTGCACTCTTTGCCCACGCTGTCTTTCAGAGTGGTGACCTACTCTCCATATTTACTTCTGAAGACTCTCTGGGATGTTCTTCTTATACTCAAACATGTTACTCACCAGCTGCCAATTAACCTAATAACCAGAAATGTTCCACCAGGCGTTTTTAGCATTATTCAATATCTTCTGCTGCTTCTGTCCCAGCAAAACAAAACAAGTTGCTGAAATCGCATTCAAAACACTTTCAGCATCAGTTTTAACATGTAATATGTTGACTTTGTACCATTTTAATTAATTAAATATATAGAGTTGAAATCTGTACACTGTTACATTCTGTTTTTATTAACATTCTGCGACTGTTTTTGGAAATGGGGTCGTATGTTAAGTAATTCTGGACTATTTGTTCTGGTTATTGATTTTTTACACACTCTAATGGTAAACTGGTATTTTTAGGTTATGTAAAAATTCCAAAAGCACTCAACAATGGAGATATAAAGTTTAGCTTTGGCAGCAACAATGTGTTTTGCATCATTTTCATACTCACCAAACATTTCAATCGTGTGCATTTGTCTTTGTAACGTGGATTTAGTCACTGCACCTCTACAGTCGTATCTCTATCTATGTAGTTATAGGTGCCTATTCTTGCTTGCCTGTTACCTGAGATTTTATTTCTGATATATTTTAGTAATAAATGAGCATGCTGATGATTAGAGTGCGCATTTGACCACAATTTATAAATTCCTGATGTCCTCCCTGTATATCTAAATGTGGATGTCACTTCAGTAAGTGTTTCTATTACAGCCCTAGCCAGTCGAGTGGTTCCGCCATCCATGCCTGAATAATGAAACCTCTTTTAAAGTCATTTAGATTTTTTTCCTCTTGCCATCTTGAACCAAAATCCAGGTGACTTGGTCAGCACCACTAGAGAACATGATAAGATGATACATAATAGAAATAGTCATAAGTAGACCTAATAATGTTCGGACATGTTCCTTACGCCGATGGCGATGGCTGTTAAATCTGACCGCTAGAAGTGTCTCTTTCTTGTTCTAGCAGTGGCCCACCATCAACGGAAACCATTCCCCAACAGGTTGTGTGCGATAGCTGGTTGCATGCTGCAGAAATAGAAGCAATCTTATCTCTCCTTTGTATTATCTGTTGTGGGTGAAACCAGTAAGCTAAGACTGAGGTTTTGATTGTGTCTGGTCTCTGTCTACAGAAGGTGATGACAAATGTGTGTGAGAGTGTGGGATTACTCAGAGGTCAATGAGAGATCAGCATTGCTACATTCATAGCAAACATGGTTCGGTATAGTACCAAATAAAGGATTTACGAAAGTAGCTGTAGAGCATGGAACCCATTTTTAAAAGGTTCTTCATGGAACCACACTTCATGAAACAGTTTTTTTTATTATAAGGAAGAACTATTTAACCATGCATGTGTTTTTTTGTGTGTTCACGGTTCTATATATAACCCCAGCCTTCACTACAGAACAATTGAAAAAACAGGCTGTAAAACTCTCCAGCAGTAACAAATAGCTTCGGAGTGCAGATGAAATGTGGTGTTCCCACTTCCCTACTCATACAACCGATTTGCTCAATCACTTATTATGCTGTTCCCTCAGGTAATCTCATGCATGAAGTAGCTCAGTGTTATTCTAAACAGAAATCTATAAACTAGGCAATTAGAGTTATTTTTAATACAGACTGTGTTGGGAGCTTGTTTTATGAAGGCTGTAAGGATTATCTGTCTTCTTGTCAATGCCATGAAAACTTTAGCACTAACGCTGCCAGTAAGACTCCAGTGCTACGTCACTACATTCATTCATTAGTCTGGCCAGTCACAGTCTGCCACCTGCCACTCTTTAAAGCCATTTAACTCATGCTCCTGCTCTGCCCGGCCCTGTTGTCCAGGAAAAGTACGCTTTGCTGTCCATATCCAGTAGAATCTGCGTGTCTGAAAGTTTATCTGGGAGTATAATTGGGCCTACGCCAAACAATCTTTAGTTCTTACCTATAATTATCCTTCAAATTGTACACCATATAGAAGATTACAGTTAGGTCCAGAAATATTTGGACAGTGACACAATCTTTTTGATTTGGGCTCTCTACATTGGATTTGAAATGAAACAACTGGGATGCAATTGAAGTGTAGACTTTCAGGTTTAATTCAAGGGGTTGAGCAAAAATGTCCTATGAAATGTTTAGGGATTGCAACCATTTTTCTACAGAGCCTTCTCATTTTAGGTGCTCAAAAGTAATTGGACAAATTAACATTACATGCCTGATATCTGGAACCCATGGGCATCACCAAATGCTGGGTTTCCTCCTAGGTTTGCTGCAGCTGTCTTCAGTCTTTGCTTGTTTGAGGGTTTTCTGCCTTTTTCTTAAGTGAGTCAAATGCATGCTCAGTTGAGTTGAGATCTAGTGATTGACTCCATTATTACAGAATATTAAAAAAAACTCCTGGGTTGGTTTCACAGTTCACAGTTGGTTTCTGTGTTTTGCGTCACTGTTCATCTGTACTGTGACGCACTGTCCAATCAACCTTGCCGCATTTGGTTGATTCTGAGCAGAAAGTATATCCCTGTACACTTCAGAATTAATCCATCTGCTTCTGTCTTCTGTCACATCACCAATAAACACCAGTGCCATTGGAAGCCATGCATGTGCCCATGCCAACACATCGCCTCCACCATGCTTTACAGAGGATGTGGTGTGCTTTGGTGTTTTCTTCCTCACATTATTCTGATACAGGTTGATCTTAGTTTCATCTGTCTAAAGAAAGCTGTTCCTGAACTGGGCTTTCTTCTTTAGAGGTTCTGTGGTTTCTATGTTTAAGGGTCAATTCATGGTTTGCACCTTGTGGTGAACTCTCTGTATTTGCTCTTGTGAAGTCTTCTCTTTATGGTAGACTTAGATTCTGATACACCCCATTCTTGGAGAGTGTTCTTCACTTGGGTGGACTTTGTGAAGGGATTTTTCTTCACTATGAAGAGGATTCAGGATCATCCACCACTGACGTCTTCTGTAGATGTCAAGGCATTTTTGAGTTCCCGAGCTTACCAGTGTGCTCTTTTCCGAAAATGTACCAAACTGTTAATTAGGCCACTCCTAGCATTTCCGCTATCTCCCTGATGGAGTTCTTCTTTGTTTCAGCCTAATGACGGCCTGTTTCACTTCCACTGAGAGCTCCTTTGACTGCATGTTGTGGGTTCAGAGCAACAGCTTTCAAATGCAAATACCACACCTGTAAACAAATCCAGACCCTGCTTAACTGATGATGAATTAACGAGGGAAATAGCCCATGCAACCCATGAAATAGCTGTTGAGATAATTGTCCAAGTACTTTTGGTCCCTAGAAAAAGAGGCAGCTTCATATTAAAGAGCTGTAATTCCTAAACCCTTCCTCCAGCTAGGATGTGAATAGCCTCAAATTAATGCTGAGAGTGTACACTTGAAGCCCATATTGTAACTGTATCTTGAGTATGTTTTGATAAACAGTTACAATGCCAAAACTCGTGTCACTGTCCAATTATTTCTGGGCCTAACTGTATCTTGTTTTCCATCATTTTGCTTTTTGGATCTTTCTGGCAGAAAGGGTGCAATATTTTTATATTTGTCTTGTGACAAAATGCAGAAAAACTGTTGGATAAATTCATTAAGAATGGTTTGTAATGCTTTGTTTTAGAAAGACTATTGTTTCAGAAATGTTCACAGCGATGCTGATTGGAACCAACAGTGCTGGAGTGGGTAATCAGTGGTCAGAAAAAATTCCAGCGGGCCATTTAGAGGTAATATATAAATTCATGCATATAAACTTAAGAACGCTCAAACTATAAATGTTACATATATATATATATATATATATATATATATATGGTAATTTAGGGATTAACCCAGCAAAGCCCACCTCAAGTGGTACAGCTCTGATTTGTTAACTGAAACTGAGGGTGTGTCTCAAAACCTAGTGAGTGTCTAAATAGGCACTGACTTTGTAGGCAGCTGTTTAAGTAGCAGCGTTCTGTCTGACATCTCTCCTCATAAAACTATTTATTGAAATTATTGAGTTGATCTAGTTAGAGAGCAACTGCGTCACGGCTTGTTCCCGCCCACTGCAGCACACTGCTGGTGGTTTAGCTGGTTGCTAAGTTACCAGCCGGCATCTAAAACAATAGCCCAAGGCTTAAAAATCTGCTAGCATAAATGCTAATGGCCCGAGTATAAAACTGCTAAATGGTCAACAACTCGTTACAAAGTTGTAAATAAAATACTGTTTTGTGTGATTATATGACAAGAAACACATTAAAACACCAGAGAGAATCAAAATAACTTACATTTTAAAACCACTTCACTGCTCGTAGATTTGCCTGCGTTGCATCATGGGATTGCCTTAGCGGCATTCAATGCTTCCTTAAAACCGGGCCAAAATAGGGCGCCTTAGCAGACAGCATGTTTAAGGTATCTAAGAATTGGGACAGCCTACATGTCGGGAGCTCATACTATGATGTAAAATGCTGCCTATGTAGGCAGCTCACTAGGTTTTGAGATACTCCCTGAGACTCAGAGAAAATAGACTGGATGGAGCTGAAGCTTTTATTTAGCAGCTACATTCAGACACCTGGAGAGGAGCTAATGTACCAGCTGCTGCGCTATTTAAGGTGGAATGGAATATGTGTGTGAGAGGCTAACATCAGTCTCGAGAGATTAGTAAATCAAATTCAGCACAAGTGTGCAAATCTGGCCACAAAGTTATCCAATTCAGCCCCGACAGACACAACAAGCAGTGCTCTTCAGAGTTCATTGCATTTGCTTTAAGACTTCGGTTTGTTTTTGCCAGTTTTTAAATTTAAATTCTCCAATTTTGGTTAGATGCTGTTGGTGGGGTTTAAATGATGTACCGTTCTACCTGTGCAAAGCTAAAAAAATAACTGTAAAAACGTTGTTGTAATTAATTGTGTGTAGAATTTGCACCTACAATGCTCTTTTAATACAAAAGCTGTCATGGATCATTGCATCATTACATTTAAATTGACCGTGAACATGTTTCATGGCCACCGAGGCATTATACTAGTTACATTTAGGTTTTATTTTGCTGTGTTGTTTGTCCTTGTCTTTGTACAACTCAGCTGTCTGGTTTTATTTTAGTTTGTTTTGTCTGTTATCTGAACAAAAGTGTCTGTGCTGAGCAGACGTATGCTTTATAGTGAAGGTGCGGCAGTGTTGGTTGTGTTCGTGTGAATGCAGCTTTCTGGTTGATTGCTGCTGTTTTGTACAGGGGTGAAAATGGTGGGATTATGTAGGGTGATGACTGAACTGCTCTTAAGAACAATCTGTAGCCAGACGTAATAACATTTCAGGGCGTTAACCCATTTTAAAATTCTATCTACAAAGTTGACCTACCGATTGTGTGCGTGTGTGTAGAGTTTAAGACGGACTGACCTGCATCATGTAACTCACAGTCCAAAAACAAGTCTCACTCCAGCCCTGGGAACCAGACATCTGAAGCCATGAGTACCTTTAAAAGGTATGAAAGGTGTCTAAAGAAAGGCTGTTGTAGGAAATGATTGCACATAGGTGGCCTGATGCCTGAGATGTTGATATATGAGATAAGGTTTTGGCCAAAATCCAAAATGTGGTAATGTTGAGTCATACCTGCAATGTTGAAGTAAGCCAAAACAATAACAATAACAATAGTTTTAGCGTCGCTCCAAACGTGACTCGCAGTTGTTGGGTTAAACGCTGCTTGCCTGTTTTCTGTACCAAAGTCTTAGAAAAACTGAAAGAAATCAAGATAAGGGTGTATATACTGTATATGCATGCTGAAAAACCTGATTACTGAAATAACATACAGTTTTCTTAATAGTATTTCTGGGCTTTAATCTGATATAAGAAATCAGAGTATGATTTTTTCATGACCATTTGAAAGAATCAGATAACAACAGAAATCTAGATGATCAAATTTTTAAGTGCACTGTAAACACACTCAGTCTTTCTTTTACTCTCAGTTTTTTTCCTGCCACTATTGCACTTAGTAAACTGCCTAGAGATAATAGAATGAAACCACTACAAAATAACATTTAAATTTGAGAGAGAGAGAGAGAGAGAGAGAGAGAGAGAGAGAGAGAGAGAGAGAGAGAGAGAGAGAGAGGGATAAAGAGAGGGAGAGGGGGAGAGAGAGAAAGAAAAAAAAGAACAGGAGAGAGAGGAAGAGCAAGACAGAGAGAGAAAGAGAGAGAGAAAGAGAGGGAGAGAGAGAGAGAGAGAGAGAGAGAAAAAGAAAGAGTTGGGGAAGAGGGAGAGAGAGAACGAGAGAGGAAGAAAGAAAGAGAGAGATAGATAGAGTGAGAAAGAGAAAAAGAAAGGAGAGAGAAAGAGAAAGAAAGAGAGAGATAGAGAGAGTGAGAGAGAGAGAGAGAAAAAGAAAAAGAGAGAGATGGGCGAGTGAGAGAATGAGAGAGAAAAGAGAGAGCGAGAGGGAGAGCAAGACAGAGAGAGAAAGAGAAAAAGAGAATGAGAGAGGAAGAAAGAGAGAGAAAGATAGAGAGATAGGGAAAGGGAGAGAGAGAAAGAGAAAATGATGGGGGAGTGAGAAAGAATGAGAGAGAGAAAAGAGAGAGCGAGTGGGAGAGCTAGACAGAGAGAAAGAGAAAGAGGGAGAGAGAGAATGAAAGAGAGAAAAGAGAGAGGGAGAGAGAGAAAGCAAAAGAGAAACAAACAAACAGACAGACAGAGAGAGAGAGAGAGAGAGAGAGAGAGAGAGAGAGAGAGAGACTAAACTAAAGAGCTCCCTCAGACCAGCAATAAGGGTTTATAGGCATAATTAAACAGCAGAGGGCTCCTTAACCTGCCCAGTCAGTAATTACACACATAGTTATTAGTCTGTTATTATAACGTGAACGGCAGGTGGAGAAACGTCAGGGCCCTCCAAACAATCCATTTCTGAAATCATACCGTGTCTTAATAACAGTCTGTTCAGGACTCGGACTCGTTCATTAGCTTAGCTCACACCCGCTGAGCGGCTACTCGGTGTGTAGAGCTGAGAGAGCGAGACGGAGGAGGGAGGGCGCATGTGCTGGAGCGCGAGCGCCACAAAACTCCCCGCCACTTTTGGTGGGAGTTACGAGGGCAGAGCGCGGCGCGAGGGGGAACCGAGAAAGTGTCCGCAGGTCTGTCGAGTGGGGTCAGAGTGGTCAGCACGGCGAGCGTGGAGGTGAAGGACGGCGAGCGAAGAGAATAAACACTAAGATGCTCGCCGCCTCGTCGAGTCTTTATGTCTGGATATTATGGTCGTGTTCTCGGCGGACGGCGCGGGAAGAGCCGCCTTCGGCAGCGCGAGCGTGAGTGAAGGGCGCGAGAGATGGAGCGATGCGAGCAGCCGCGCGCGAGGAAAGCCAGGGCGGCTAAGAACAACAGTAACAAGAAGAAGGAGAAGAAGAGCAAGCAGGGCGCGGGGAAGGCTTTGTTCCGAAAGAAGTCGCTGAAATCTGTGGGAAGTTTCGTGAGCAAGGTGTTCAGGAGTCTGGGGGCTTGGGCTCACGGCGGGGAGCCGCCGGTGGACTCCTCCTTGGTGGACGCTGAGGAGGACGACGAGGGGGGCTTTCGAGACGGCGGAGCAGCAGCAGCAGCAGCCGCGGCCGCAGGAGCAGCGGTCTCAGCCGCCAGCGGGAACGCGAAGGAGGACGGCCGCGGAGGAGTAAGGAGCTGCTCCTTGCTGCAGTCCAGGCACTCTTCGGCGGCGAAGGAGAGGGAGAGGCTATCGCTGTCGTACGGAGACAAGACCCCCGGCGTTCTGGGCTTGAAGAACCACGGAAACACGTGCTTCATGAACGCCGTGGTCCAGTGCCTGAGCAACACGGACCTGCTGGCCGAGTACCTGGGCCTGGAGCGCTACAGGTCGGACCTGAGTCAGGCGAGAGTGACCGGAGCGCTGAAGGAGGACGACTCTCAGCATGGAGCCGCAGCCGGAGAGGTCACCGAGCAGCTGGCCGCTCTAGTGAGGGCGCTGTGGACGCTGGACTACACGCCTCAGCTCTCAGTGGAGTTTAAGGTGACGTGAGTTCGCACACACAAGTTCTGATACGGAAAGGGTTTCAGCTCAGGGTTTATCGGAGGTGAGCAGAGTAGCCTAGACCAGACTGAAGTAAAGTTTATTACATCTCGAGCTGCAGAGAAAAGCAGACCTGCAGGAAACGACATGAGTAGGAATAAAACATCAGCAGCTCCAGAACCTCGAGAACAGAGTTCACTGGAGAAATTATCAGTATAGGAACTGAAGTTTGGTCTAAAATCAAACGCTGACTCTTACAGGAACTTCACACAGATCCCACTCAAGTCATATGTGAACTGTCTGAAAGACACAGGTGTACAGATTATATGGACAGAGATGAATCAATTTAATATGATTATTACAGTAACCAAAATGATCACAGTTATCAGTATCAGTGATATTGTTAGGTACTGATGCACTGTGTATGTTCTTGTATAAACATTAGAACAAAAACACAGCTGGTATTTTATGTAAACATATAAAAACATAAAAAACATATAACATTAATATTAACATTAAAGGTGTCACCACATTGAGGCTCAGTTTACATGACTTATTGTGTTTACTCAGCTTGTTATTACTACTTTCCCCCAATAAGATCATTTTGACAGTCAGAATGTTGCAAGTATTATTAGTTTACAGGTAACATGAGCAAAGATGAAGCATTTTAATATGATTATTACGATGACCAACATTATTATAGCTATTAGTATTAGTGATATTGTTAAAATGTTGAAAATGTTAGAAAAGTACTAATACACAAGCAAAATCATTTAATCAGGTTTTATACTGAAAACCGTAATCACAAATTAGCAGCACTGTGTATTTTATTGCATAAACATTCTAGCAATAACCCAGCCAGTATTTTATGTAGACATATAAAACACATAAAAAGCAGATACAATGTATATTAACATTAAAGATGATGCCACAGAGAGGCTCAAACAGATTAATTAAAGGATTTATTGTGTTTACTTTATTATCACTACTTTCCCCCAATAAGATAATTTTGACAGTCAGAACATTGCAATTATTTTTAGGTTACAGGTTATATGAACAGAGATGAAGCATTTCAATATCATTATTATGATGACCAACATTATTATAGCTATCAGTATTAGTGATATTGTTAAAATGTTGAAAATTTTAGAAAAGTACTAATACACAAAGGAAATGTTTTATACTGAAAACCATATTCACAAATTAGCAGCACTGTGTATTTTTTGCATAACCATTGTAACAATAACACAGCCAGTATCTTATGTAAACATATAAAAACGTATAAAAACCAGATACAATGTATATTAACATTAAAAACAGATTTTTAAAAATATTTATTGTGTTTACTCAGCTTATTATTACTACTTTCCCCCAATAAGATGATTTTGACAGCCCGAACATTGTAATTATTATTTTCAATGCTGGCAACTTTTTTTAAAACCTGTAATATTTAATCGAAAGCTGAAGTCCACTTCCTATTTGTCATCTCAAGGTTTCCCGTTCCAGCTTAAATGCTGTCTCAGTTGCACTCTGGCAGCTGCTGCATTATAATAACTGCTGCATCACTGAAGGTGGACCAGGAGAGTTCAAACAAGAAGCTGACTTCGACTTTGTAGTTTAAAGGCTGGTAGACTGTTTTGCTCCAGCTCAATAAAGCTATTGAAATATCCTAACCAGAGTTTTGTGTGCAGAACTACCTATAAACAGGCAAGGCCGTTGGACGTTTGAACAAATTTAGCACAGTTCATCAACATACTGCTCTAAAGTCATGGGTGATGGTCACAAAGGCCATGATGATCTGCAACTGGGTGACTAGCTTCAGTCAAGTTTCCCTCTGTAGTTTTACAAAAATAACAAAATAAGAGCACGCTTTAATCTCTGTAGCCCTGTCTGCGCACCTGGGTCTAGGAGACAGTGTTCAGTATGAGTATTTAACATTAGTATTTAACATGAGCCAAAGCACTGTAATTGACCACAGTGGTAATGATTATTTAATAATGAATAATTAGAATCAGCGATACTAACTGTCATTAAAAGGTATGAAAGAAAAGTTATGTGAAAGGCATAAAATATAATGACTGAAGTGTCTAAAAATATGTGTGATTCACAAGTGAAAGTCATATGACATGAATGGAAAGCTTGATAATGTCATTCTAGGTGCTGAACCTGTATAACACAATGAAATGAAGTGCCACAAGTTTTTTCAAGTGACAGATAAATATAGATGGTGAAAAGATAAAGATAGACAAATGTATAAGTAGAGCTCGTCTAAAGGTCAGTCCATTAGCAACGCTGGACTGAAGTAGTCAATTTAGTGGTCTGTCAGTATGGAGCAAAAAGGTGGAACATGGAGATTATCCATCTTATCGGTGTGTCAGGTTATAACACCTTCTGAGGTTTCTTATTAACATAGAGTGCTGTTAATGTGACGTGCTGTAGAATTCAAGAACGTGAGGTCACCAGGTGTTAACACTCTTTATAATCATGTACAAGAACCTTGAACAGCAGCTACATGCAATGTAATCTCTATTTTAGAAGAAAATAATGTATAATAAGTACTGTGAAGACAAAGGAATGACTTTTAAAGTTATTTTACACTGCATATTGTCATTACAGTGATTAATGAAAGTTTTCAGCACATATATAACAAATAGCAGTTCCAAACCAACATCTTAAGCCATCAATTTTATATAGGGATGCCCTGGTATGGGAAATTTGGGCTGATGCCTATATCTCATATTTGTTAAGCACACGTCTGTTAGGGTTGTAAGAACATATAGATATACTTGAGTGTTGCAATATTATGTTTGATTTTATGTTGTGTTTAAACCCTGACTGGTAAATAGCAGTGTTTAAATGCATCTTGAGTTATTAAACTCAAGGGTGCACCTTTAAAATTAGCACTAGCAAATGTTAAATGTTATGCAAAACGTTTGAACACAGTAGCTCCGCCTCACCTAAATGCTCTGCTATTCCAGTGTACAATAAAATATTGGTTTGATACCATAACCTGTCCAATTCCGATAATATCTGCCCTGTGGAGGTCCTGACCATTGAAGAACATAGTGATCTAGGCTAACAGTATACAGAGGAACAGATGGACTACAGTGTAGTAAGTGTAGAACTACAAAGTGCTCCTGTTTGGTAAGTGGAGGTGATAAAATAGACAATGAGTGTAAATACAAAGTAGTGGTTTTAATGTTATGGATGATCGACGTATGTTTCCAACACTATCGCACATCTCGACGTTTACACTCTTATATTCCTGTTCATACTATTTTTAGATCTTGTTTATCTGACAGCTTGCTTGTTGACTGAAGAAGATATGGTTAACTTTTGTTAAAGTTTTTGCAGCTGTTCCAAAGTGTTTGACCATCCTAACTTTTATCCTTCCGTCAGTTTTTAGATCCAAAACAGTCACAGTCGCTTCCATGTTTTATAGAACATGCAGTCATAACAGCTAGTTGCTCTTTACATTGACATCTTGCTTTGCAAATACAAGTGCCATCTTCTGCATAGCCTCCTCTTATTAAGCTTGCTGTGAACTGATTCAGTATGTAATTGCAAGAAGCTCTATGATAAATTACCAGCCTTCCAAATCACATCTGTGAATGGGGCAGTGCTGTACTTAACCTGACTGCAGGAGCAGAAGTTTCATTTTTGTCCTGCTTTGTAAGATAAATATAGTTCTGGCCTAGGATCATCTGTTAGCTTTGGTATTTCACAGGTTCAGGTCCCTTTAGACTTCTATACAATAGGCCACTCCACAGAGGGAACAAATCTCATCTCCCTTTTTAAAGCTTTTCAGCAGGCTGCGCCATATATCTCAAGGTAGGAGGGATTGAACTAAAGATGATACAGTGTGGGAGAAATCCATAGTGGATTATTCCACTGGAAATATTAAGGAGAGGAGGTGTTCATCTAACCTGAGGACAAACCGTACTATAGAGTCCAATTCTATTTGCTGACTAGAGCGTTCCTACTCCTACAATATATGTGTTACCTAAGTGTCACCTGCTGAAGGCCTAAGTGTGTTGCATTCTCGTGCATACGGTACAGCTCAGTGATAAAAAACCTGGCCTGCAGGGCGCTAGTTAATTAAAAAAGACCATAGATATATTGTAACCGTAAGTTTATAGCACTTAGTCAGGGCTCTCCTGACTACATTATAAGATTTAAGGTCAGGTACGTACTAATGAGCATAGGATAAGAGCCAGCATTTAATTTACTAGGACTAAATTATTTAACACATCCCACAACAGGGATGCATGCACCGATACCACTTTTTCCTTTCTGATACCAATATTGATACTGACTCCACCTGATCTAAATAACGTTTAAATTAATTCAGAACTTAGGTTTAAACATTTTCAGTTTCTTCGAGGGATGCACCGATACCACTTTTTCCTTACCGATACCAATACCGATACCAGCTTTTCAGGTATCTGCCCATACAGAGTACCGATACCGATACCAACTCTGACTTAAATGCTCGATATATGGCTATAAATCCTGATATTTATAGTGTTCCACTTTTAATATGTTGTATTTTGTGCTAGCTTGCTTCTTTGTGCTTGCTTGGATGAAGTCTCTGTGTTTTTTGGTGTGGTTTCGCTTTAAATGCTCAATTTAATTTGATGTATTGAAGTTTTTGCTGGCCGTGCCACCCCTCAAAATGCTGGCGTTAAAAATTTTTAACCGAGAAATATTCGCACACCGCGGACATGCTGTTGGCTTCAGTCAAGCGCCCTTTAGTGGTGTGCATGCGCGTCATTAAGCTTTATGCTATTGGCGCTGATACCGATACTGCGTGTAAGTGCTGGTATCAAATCGGTGCAACACTAGTTTCTTCTATTGCTGTGTATTTGTCACACTGGAATGTTTCATATAATCAGATTACTTCAGTTTAAATCAGCATTTTGTGTTCACGTTGTCTTTACATCATATTAAAATTAGCTGTATAATCTGTAACATTTAAATATCACAAATGAGCAAAAATAGAAGAAATCAGGTAAAAGGTGAAAACTTTCTGTAGCACTGTAATAAACTTATTTCACCCCAGTGTCTGGAGTTCAATTGAAAGCATCATTAATCCTGTTTAATTGATAGGATTGAAACTAGAGATGGACCGATCAGCGTTTTTAAGGCCGATTACCTTTCAGCGCGATCGTTGTAAACTGCCCTGGATGAGTTTGAGTCACATACGGTAACAAACTGCCAGACGGACAATGTTTTTTTTCCGCACATGCGCTGAACACTTAAACTGTTCTTGCGAAGCCGCTGTTTTAGTCAGTCTGACGAAAACGAAACGGTATGTGTTTCCACCTAGTGGTTCAGATAGGAATTTCAGAAATTAAATACAAAAATTAGGCTCATTTGTTTAGCGCTATCCAACGGCTCTCGAGATCGGCCGATCACCGATCACATATTTTGATTAAAAATCGGCCGATACCGATACATAGCCGATCTCTAATTGAAACACGTTGGATAAAAATTACTCTATTTCTTTGTGCTAGCATATGTTTAAATGTGTTAATGTGTTGTAATGATCATAAAGTGTGTAATACACTGTGAAATTGTCTTGTAGTATTGTGATACTACAAGGAGGTGCAGTATATCATGCCATTTAGACCCCCTTAAAAGTAACAGTCTTTGTTTTCAAACTTTTTGCTCTTGCAACAAAGCATAGTGTGCAGGCTCAGCCCTTATTAAATCATCATCTGATTCACTGTTGCCCCAGAGAATGTGGTGTTCTTAATTTCTTGGAACACTCAGATATCTCTCTAACATCAATTCACAGTCATTGCTTTCTCATCTAAAAGGTATTAAAGGAATCATAAAGTAATATGATGTTTCCCATAAGTTCAGCCAAACCTTAATTAAGCATGATAAGATATTTCTTGGTGTTAGACTCTATTTTGTCCCTAGGTCATGCGACTGGAGGGGTCTTCAGTTTATGTCTGGGATATCTGAAATTGTCTGATGAGCTGCATAAAGACATCATGACGTTTAATGTAGCCCTCATGAATCTGATTGACTCAATGAATGTTTTACAATAGATGAAGAGAGCCATCTATAAACAATCAAATTACCCCATAATTACCTCCAGCTGAGTAATGTATTTGGCAAAGCCAGTGTACTGTAACTATCAATCATACATGTCCCATCACGACAGACGAGAAGGCCAACAAGTAGCACAGCTAGAAGCACCAAGCAGGGGAACCTACACTGTGAAGTGCTGGTGTTTGCCTTACTTAATATCAGAAGTTATAAAGTGTGGTCTATTCCAATCAGCGAAAAAGTGTCTATATTATGTAATTAGGCTTAAAGAGAGCATCAGAATAAAAGAGGAAGACGTTAGAAAAAAGGCTTAAACTGCGGCTAATATTAATGCTACAAATATTATATGAGCCAGTTTCTTCCGAAGAATTCTCTGAAAACATAACTGCGTAATCCAGTCGATTGAAGATGTGATTTAAGGTGTTTGCACTGATGTAACATGTGAAGTTCAGAATCAGGTTTGCTTAATCATTGCAAAATGAAAATGCAAGTCAAAATACAGTACTGTGAAAAGTCAGAGACCACTCTTTCTTTATTTTGGTCTTTCCATTCATAGTATCAAGTATCAAGAGTTAAAAGGTACAGAGAAACCAGGCTTCTTACAGCCATACATGACGTAGAAGACCACCAAAACTGAGCGTATTTATAGCTTTTATCTTTAGGAGATAAGGGAAACTCAAACAACACTCTTGCTTCAGATGTGAGAGAATGATTCTAGGAACATACAGCATTTATTATTTTAAAAATCATTAATCATTTATCACATTTGGTTTACAAAACTGATGCTTTTAAGAATCATTTGTTGATAGATTCTTTATGGAACCGAAAGTTCTTCTAGGCCATGATTGAAAAGAACCCTTTAGTCAGATTTTTTGTGTGAAGATGACCTAAGACTGCTGTTGAGGTAATGTTTAGCTGAGGTGAGCATTACGCACTGAGATAATGACCAGTCTTCTGTAGCGTGTACATGTTTTGAATCAACAGCAATCTTCAAGTGATGGATTAGATGGAGCACTGATTTTTGTCCATCCTTCCACTGTGAGAAGACGACTCCACACTATGGGTCTGTCAAGAAACTGTTAGTGGGAAAAGGTCACAGACAAAAAAGAAAACATTTGCAAATTAAACAAAGCAGTTACTGGTATTCTTAAAAAGAGGGACTGACCACCCCAGAGCCCAGACTTCAACATAACTGAATGTGTTTGGGATTACTTGAGAAGCAGAAAATGCAACCTTCTCAAGTAATCCTAAACACTCTATGAAGTAATTCCTTAATGAAAGATGTAATAGACAGAGGGTGGACCCATAAATACTAAAAAATGTCAAGTCTTACATTTCGTTTTTGAGGCTTTGGTGTAATTTGCTGTTGAGTGTATGTGTTCTGCTTTTCCTGACTCTAAAAACGGTCGTTTTGACTACAGTTGAATGATTGAATAAGAGAAGATGAATGGTGATATATGACTTTTCACAGGACAGCTTAATCTCTGTCAAAGTACTCTACCTTCTCAACAGCTTCCTAACTTCCTAACCTTGTCCCTGTTTAAAACAGTCTACGACCTGAAACCTCACAACAAAATTCTTGACATAGCTGTAGTGAGATAAGAGTATTTGGAGGCTGCTTGTAAGCAGAAACTCAAACAAAGTAGGCGTTTAATGGGAATGTGACCTGTTTATAGGTGAGGCAGTGGCTTTTATGGCATTTCCTATGTCACAGATCCAGAATTCTGTTTCTTTTGCTGAATATTTTTACACCATTTAACTACTAAACAAGGCCATGGCAAAGCCAAATGAATAAAAAAACAAATACATATAGCAATGTAGATACTAAACCAGACACACAATGTGTGGTTGTCATGATACATTCTGAAGGTTTGGTGCCGTACAACACACAAGTAGTCTAAAAACATCCAGAGACAGGCTTCATATACAGCAGCTGAGAATGTCTGCTGATGGTGTGGAGTGATTAACTTGAGAGAAAATGGAGGAGGATAACAAAAATGTTAAACACGTGACACAAACATTGAGACATAAAGCAGTGCTTTTTAGCTCTCTGAACCTGTCTGCCGTTTCTAGGCTGCCCCAAGTACGAGGGGTCTGGGATTTAGTCTTAGATCACTGAGGCGTCAAGATACTGTTAGGTTGGAGGTTCTGCAGGACCTTTTCAAATGAAAGCTGGCGGCTCCCTTCATGCCCCATTGAAGCCCTTTAAAGCATAGGAGGGCTATGTTTATGTTTCTCAGTCAGCTCTGAAGCGCCACCACTCAAGTAATGAAAACAGTAAATGGACCGACTGGACCCCCTACGTTAAAAGCAATGGGAAAGAAATCTTAATGCAGTAGAATATGACATCTTCATACGATTCTAGGAACATACAATGTTTATTATTTTAAAAAGCTTTAGTTTATGGTAGTGATCTTTTAAAGAATGATCTGTTGATAGATTCTTTATGGAACCGAAAGTTCTTCTAGTCCATCATTCAAAAGAACCATTGAGTCAGATCCTTTGTGTGAAGATGACCTAAGACTGCTGTTGAGTTAATGTTTAGCTGAGGTGAGCATTACGCACTGAGATAATGACCAGTCTTCTGTAGAGTGTACGTTTTTTGAATCAACAGCAATCTTCAAGTGATGGATTAGATGGAGCGCTGACTGACCACATCCTTAGGAGACTACCCTCAGAACTGTAATTTAATGCTGTGAGCTCAGTAATATGATACAGTGGACAGCAAATAGCAGCTTTTATGACAACAGTCTTGCATAACTTAGACTTCATTGTTCTCTTTCTTATTAAGGCTATTTTGGGCTATGGCCTATGGGACTTTATTAAAGCACACATAAAACATTTCTCCCCCTCTTAACTTCTAGCAAAAATAGTTAGCGTCCTCACAAAATGGAGCTAATTTTACTTTATCTCAACGGTAAAGCTGTAGGCACTGTGTCCTCCTGATACTGTACCACCGTACCTATAAGTGCGAACGCGTATTTCTTTTGGATTCGGCCGTGCACATATTCATGGGTGCTCATGGGAACGGATCTAAAAGGTGTTAAATTGTGTTTGCTCTGCCATTTGTCTGACTGCTGATTTACTTTGTGCTCAGTGTCAGCTCGTGGGCTGTGTGAGTTGAATGAAGAGGGAGGGAGGTTGGACGGGAGGGAGGACACTGAGTGGACTTCAGCTGACGAAAGCGTTGTTTACCATGTTCGTTCAAAGCCGACAGAGCTGAAAATGGCAGTCCTTTAACTTGATGCTCGCTCTCGCTGCAGCTGAAGTGTCTCTTCATGGTCTACAGGGTGACGGCATGGTTTTGGTTACGATTACAAACTCGACATGTTGAAAGCTTCCTTTATTGATATATTTAATACTGACTAAAATATCATGTTGCGATGCATTTTAATGATACATATCACAAAATCATAAGATATAATACACCAGTAGTACCGCATTTAAAAACTGCATTCATCAGAAACTCACTGCACTATACCCATCTGCACAGGGCTAATGTTAGTCTCATTTAAATGAAAAACACTGGTCACTCTTCTTTAAAGCAACATTGTGTCATGATCCAGCCATCATCTTCCACTTTATCCCCATTAGCTTACACAATGTGGTCGCTAGTCTTCCTGGGGTCCACACAAAAGCAAAATCAATCAAAATAAACAAACAATCAAGCATCAACATTAATCAAACAAATGCAGCAGAAGACAAAACAAAACAAAAATCCAAAAACAGCAAACTTAAAAATTTAAATATTCTTTAAAAAGTTTGAGCCCTGATTATCCTGCTAATCAGGGTCATGGAGGGGCTGGAGCTGGACTACAGGTTATCAGTCCATCGCCTGGCCAATACACACTACAGCAATAGTAAATATTTAAGAGACAATAATACAGAGTGCTTAACATTTTATTACTTAAATTGCATATAATACAGTTTTAAAGAAAACTATTACTAGACCTATACATCATACTATAAGTTTACAAGACTGGCTACTGTTCACTCATTTACTCTGCTGATGCTTGTCCTACACTTGCTGACCTGCTTACTGCAAACAAACTAAACTGAATATTCTCGCTGTATTAGATTTGGTGCATTTTAGGCTCCAAATTACTACAAACAAAGGGTGTGTGAGGGGTATATGTTGTTGTGAGTGTGTGTTTGCACTGACTCACTTTCTTATTTAGCCATTACTTGCACATAAAAGCACACATACTTGCACATAAAAGCACACATAACTTTTATTTTTTATTCTTTAACTATAAAAATATTTGTATCTACTTCAACTTATATTGTTATACTTTGTATATTTTGTATATATATTTTTTATTTCTTTTATTTGTTATCTTATCTATTGGTGAATGGAGGAGCAGCAAAGTAAGAATTTCATTGTACAGTGTAACTGTCTGTTCTGCTGTACATATGACAATAAAACTCTTGAATTACATGTAACCACAACATACACGCTTTACTAGCCTTCATCTCAACTCACCATCACACTGATTTAAGCTAAATGTTATGGTTACTGTGTGTCGCTCCGCTCTGTGGACTGGACGTGTAGACTGACTGTTTCTGCTCAGACTTTTAATGCGCTTTGCCAGCCTGGCCCACAACACCTGCTATAGCACTGCTATGTTTGACTTTGGAGGAGAGTGCACAAGACCTCTTATGAGAACTGTCTAACGCTTTATGAAGCCGCATCACCAACGCAACTCAGGGTCTTCAGCAGCTTAATGAAAAAGCTAGAGACAGAAGCAGACATTGTCTACAAGAGAGTGTGACCGAGTAAGAGACTGGAGCAGAGTACATTTTGGACCTGATGGCAAAAGCTGAAAGAGATAAAAGGATGCAAGTCAGTCTCACGGTTTCTCAGGATGTTCTCGTACCTCAGTCAGTTTAGGCTAACATGCAACGAAATAAGTTTATCTAATAGGAAAACGTAGGTTTTTGTCAGTTTGTAGGCCAATAAAGATAAACTTGTAAATCAACATGATTTTGTTCTGGTGTTGTCTTGACGATTGCGCTGACTCCTCTTTGTGTGCATGCAGGCATATGGACGGTGCAGATTACGCTTGCGATTTCCATTGTTTACACACAGAAACAACCAAAAACACGAGTGTAATCTGCAGCATCTGTATGCCTGCATGACAAGCATGAACACAAATGAGATTCAGATTCTGTCTCGATTCACGATTACAATCACCTGCTGACATCATCTGTTTAAAATCACGTCATTTATTTTGTTTTTTGCACTTCATAACACCATTACACCACATTACACCACATTACACCACATTACACCTCATTACACCTCATTAGCCCTAGATTGCTCCTGTACCAACATTTTTTGGAATGTGTTGCAGGCCTGGAATGTATGTATATTAACAAATAGAATTAAAAAAGACTAAAAAAATACTGTCTGCAGTAAAATAAAAGTAAATGTAAATGTTTTACTTGCATTTTCAAAATCTCCCAAACAAATAAAAACTGGACACCTGAAAAAATAATAAATAATACATTTGAAATAATAACTTTGTCAGGATGGTCTTATTAGGCTACAGTATTCCTCTTTAAATCTAATTTTAATATACTTGTGATGTAAGTTTTGAAGTGCTCAGTGATTTGTGTGCTTCTCTGAGTCGAGACAGGGTTTACCACTCTCTAAGCAGCAACTCTCCCACCGACAAGTGGATGTGATCAAGCTGCCGGCTGTTCCTGCCTTGTAAATAGATTGACTGCCTGCGTTATACGCATATATTTCTTCAGAAGTTCAAAATGCTGCCATAGACTGGGTTATGGCTAGACTAACCCCTTCACATCAGGCTTCAGCATCTCTCATCAGTTAACCACCAACACGTGCATATGTTGTCACGTTTTTTTTTTTAGAACGCGCTCCAGATAGCTGCGCTAGAATATATAAGAAAAATATATAAGAAAATATAAAAAATATTTATAATTCCTCATTAAAATATGATCCCTGTTTAGGCTTATGTCAGTTTAATCCTGTTATTATGATGCACGCTCACTGAAACATGACTCCTGTTGACTGACAGGTCTCTAACTGATGAATTGACTCCTGTGATTTTCAGTGGGTGCCACCAATTTTGGGGGGAAAAATATTACTCTGGGCCTCTGGAGTTGGCCTTACCAGTACTGTAGTGTACAAAATGTACTGTAAAACTGCTACACCCAAAGTAGCCTATACTTATGACTGTTACATGCTTCACATAAAACATGGATTGTCTTTTACAAGCTTCAAATCTCCAAAATTTGAATCTAGAATGATCAGAAATGTCCATGAGAGTCAGCATTAGCTTGACTCTTCTTAAAGGTCCACAGTTTAATAATGTAACAATATAGTGTACAAGACCACATAACATTTCATTGTTTACAAATGGCCACATCATTAGTGGTGACCAGCGAGGATAAATACAAGGAACAGAAGACAGAAATGATCTGTATGATACGATAAACATGCCTGATATATATATATATATATATATATATATATATATATATATATATATATATATATATATATATATATATTATATATATATATATATGATAGATTGTAGAACACAAAGCGTGCTCAGTGTTAAAGCACTGTTTCTGTGTACACAAAGTCTTCTGAAATATTCATGCTTGCTTTTCCTCAGATAAGGCTTATAATCAGCCCTTTTTCCTTGAGAAGCAAATCAGCCGGCTCTGTCATATAATAATTAGTGATGTCTATGTGGATGCTGCATTCACCTTGAACAAAGAGCACTTGAGTAACTGCTTTGAAGATGGCATACCAGGGATGCTTATGTCCTGTAGTGTATATCATGGCGAAGACAAGCTTACCTACTTTTGATGAAGATGAAGACTCCTAAGCATGTGCCCATTTGGTGCCCACTGCTTCTCTTTGCGAGTAATATTTAGGATTATTAAGTTATCTGAGCCTGCAGTTCTTTTTTTTTATAATCTCTCATTTCCTTCCAGCTGCTAGCTGAAGTTCATGTGGTTAATACAAGTACAATTAGTCTTTGTGTCAGTCAGTATTAAAATGGAGATTTATGCAGTATTATCTCCCGTCTTCAACTACCTTGTAATTATTCATTCCAGTAGCCTAGTTTTTTTGATAGCTGTGCTAATGGTCATGTATAGGAAATCTCACCGTTTGTGGACAGCTATGTTTGTTTGTCTTTGGTAAGATCAAGCTTGTTGGACATCCCAACCTAAAACCATGGGCAGTTGGTGCGAAGTGGGGCCATATTCATTTTGAAGCCCATAGTTTTGCCCTAATGCTGAGATAATAACAAACAAATGAGGTAAAGATGTGAAGTTTTACTTTCACATAGATTTTTTTCTTTAATAGCTTTAGAAAGGTGGGTGACAAAAATGTATCACTGTCAGTTATACTAGTAATTAGTCTGTGCTTAATTTATTTATTTAGTATTTTTTTTAACCTGTCATGTCTGGCAATTTTAGCAATCGGAATGGTGATCCGAATGCACTGATGTGCCAAACAAATTTGCTTTTACAAGAACAGCTCTATAGGTTTGTATAGCCTATTCTTGTTAATGTTTTTTAAAAATGTATTTTTATTTATTTATTTATTCAACCAGGCCTGACAGGCAATAAAGGAGAGGAAAAAGAAAGAAGAAAGGAAGGAGAAAAAAAATAAGAAGAAGATTAAATAAATAAACAATAATAATAATCATATAAATAAATAAACAACTACATGAACAAATTAAATAAAAAGAAATGAAAGAAAAGAGAAAAAAGAAGAAAAAGGAAAAAAAATATATAGATAGATATATACATACATACATACATACATACATACATACATACACATATTTACATATTTACATATCTATACATATGCATATACATATATACACCCACACACAATTCTATTATATGCAACAGTGTGTATATGTGCCTCTTTCATGGAATGTACTTAATAATGAGGGCGAGAAACTGCAACCATGCCCCCGTGGATCCAGAGGCAGATAGGGAAGGACCCAGGGGACCCAGACCATCCACAGCCTATTAGGAACTCAGAAGACCTGAGGCCACACATCCTGATGGCCACTACGTGCACACCACAGGGGAGCAAGGAGGGAGACCCCAGAAGAAGCCCCCACAGACAAAGGGCAAGAATCAAGAGAGCAAGAAGCAATGAGCAGCCCACCCCCTCTCCCTAGTCTGTGCTTTATTAAGACAATTCATTGATTAATCAGAGTTTTGAAAAAGGACCAAAACTGGAAAATCAAAGTTGTTTTGGAAGAGACAGCATCAGTGAGAATTTAAACTGTGTATTGTATTATCAATAGGTAATTTGCCAACTTATCATTGCCAGTTCATCAAGAAGGACAGTTTTAACTCTCTGGGGTCTAAGTGCATTTTCAAAATGTTTACATATTTTCTTAAATTAATTTTTAAAGGTACGAAGCCACCATTTCCTTGCAGTAAAAGCCAGAAGATGTGTATCTGACTTTTTACAGCCTCATAACAGTCATGCACCATCTTGCAGATAACATTAACAAAAAATAAAAGATGTAAAATTTTATTTTTCTTTATTTAATAGATTTAGAAAGGTGGGCAAAAACCGTGCATTTTGTGTTAGACAGTGTTAGAGAGTTCCATCTGAGAGGTTTTTTTATCTGAAATTGATGTAGAATCACTATGATAGCTAAACAATGGGAAGTAGTGGTTGTTACACTGTGTACCTTGCCAGCACAGTAAAATACACAAAAGCAAAAATTGTTTTTAGAATGATACCCATACGGTCTCGAAATAAAGTGCTTGCCAAATTTAATGTAAAACATGGCCTTTCGGCTTTGGTTTGGTAAAAAAAAGTTTTCAACAATTTATTTTAATACATCAAAATACATGGAAAGCAGTAGATTTTGGAAAATAGACTGAATAATTGCACTGCAATCATCCCTGTGTTTTTGTCTCCGAGTGCACGAGAATTGATATTCATATTAAATTCACTACAGTTGTCTGCTAGGACAGATGCAGCTCAATCCACTACAGGAGGAGTGCTTTCTGAACCGGGGAGTCATCTTTTTCACTATTCATGAGTTCCTGTCTGTTATTAAAGCCAGGCGTGTCACAGGCATAATTTCAATACGAGCTTTCATAAAAAATGCTAATTAGACTCCAAAAGTAGACCTAGCACAGCTCTTATGTTGATCACAGACTATTCACGCTTTGTGAAAACATCCTAGGACAGATAGATCCCTGTGTATAATTCCGGGTCACAGAAATAGCAAGAGAAGGCAGAGAGCTGGTACGAGGTGATGTGTTTCAGTCACAGATCCGCTTGATAAGGATGTTTTTGGTCACAGATTTGTGAGGAATAGTCTAAGAAAGCTGTTACGTGGCAGCGATTGCGCACTTCCTTTGCTAACAAAGCCATGATCAGCAGTGAGTAAACATCATTCAACTGTGCAGGCAGAATGCAATTTACATCCTCCAGCTGGTCCCTTTTGCATCCCAGCTCCTAACAAGCTGTCAGTTTCTGCATCAGATTGCTAGCTGCTATTTTGGAGCAGCACTTTTATTCGAGACTCATTGGACGCCACACAAATAGGCTAAATGTATGCATGAAGAAAGTGTCTATCCGTGAAGCTGTGCTTTGCTAAGTACTGTTAGGAGTGTGCTTGTTATGTTTGTTAGAATTGGTCATATTGAAACTGTTACCAAACAATTCTGTTTACCTATCTTCTCAATTTCAGATGATTGTGTCCAAGTATGGAGCACAGTTCCGAGGGAATTCTCAGCATGATGCTCTGGAGTTCCTGCTGTGGCTGCTGGACCGCATCCATGAGGACGTCAACTTGTCTTCCCCATCCTCCTGTGGAAACAGCAGGAGCAGAACCTGCGGGAAGGTGAGAAGAAGAGTTTACCAGTTCCAGATTTCACAAGCAGTCCTGCTGCATGTGTAGTTCAGTAATAGGTTTTCACTCTGGAGTTTCCATATTCCCCTCTTTTCTAACAGTAGCGGTGAACTTTACAAAGACTTGTCATGTCAGCAGTCTCAAGTTGAACTGTCACTGTCTGTTGTACTAGTAATCGAGTAGTCTGTACGTTATTTAGACGATTAATCGATTAATCAAGTCTTGAAATATGGCCACAACTGGAAAATGGCCACAACTTTTTGAAAAATATTGAAATATACATAAATGAATGCCTATCATTTAACATTAGGGCTGCATCTAACGATTTATTTCTTACAGCAACGATTCCTAATCTAACGATTCTTTTTTTCAATCAGTCGAATAATCGAATTAGTATTTTTTAGAATACTCTAATGTGAGTGTGTTAAGAATTAAAATGTGTATTATTTGTATAATAAACATTTTCATTTGTATTAACATTTGTATGTGTGTGTTTGGGTGGGGGTTCGGCTCAGAAGCATGAGGAAAATGCATGGCTGTTCTAGTATCTTAAATGTCTATGCTCTGACTGGACTTTTACACGTAGCCTACACACCTCACGCACAACAAATCAGACAGTTATATTTTATATATTTTGGACTATATATTTTGATGGAGAGCCATTTGAGAACCAGATACTTGTGTTTTAAAGCTCCAGCGCTATTGAGAACAGCCTTAGGTCCTTACACTGGACACTTAAAAACCGCGTAGCAATGCGTAGTCAAGTGACACTACTGAAAGAAACATGTTACACGTGTTAATAATCTTAAAATAATCTGCTAAGATAAGATAAACAAGTAAACAGGTGCTGTCTTGCTGCTGTGTTGATGAAGCTCTATGGGATGTTTGAGCTTCAAGTGCTCGTGTATAGCAGTTGTACTGTTGTGATCATCTCCGCTGTGCAGATCTGACAGAGCACCACACTGTTGGGTTTCTGTGTGAAACACTCCCACAACTTTAGATGCACGCGAGTGATTGTTTGTAGCTGCAGCTTGCACTCCGGATAAATCCATGCTTTCCATCTTTGCGAGCCCTATTTAACACATAATCTCTTTAGTAAGACACTCTGCATTATTATTGTGTAATTTGCCAACTCATCATTGCCAGTAGGAAGAAGGACAGTTTGAACCCTCTGGGGTCGAAGGGCAGTTTCTCTATTTAGGAAATTTTCTTAAATTCACTTTTAAAGGCATTGGTCAGAAAGGTAGATAGAAACACAAATCCACCATTTACTCGCGGTGAGTTCCAGAAGGTGTGTACCTTCCATTCACAGCCTCATAACTCTGGATGAGGAGTCACGTGCAATAAGATGGAATTGTAAGGGCAGATTCAGACAATATTTAATATTTCTGTGCTATAATATCACAAAGATAGAGCAACATTAATAGGAACATCACATTTGATGCATGGGCGCGTTTGTTAACCCCAGAGGGTCATGGCCTTTTTTAATTGAGTAATTATAACAGCCGTAGTCTCAAACTCTGGATACAGCTCTAAGAATAGCACCCACTGGCTAGACAGAGAAAGCAAGTAGATCTAAAATTTTGGAGCACCCTTTCTTCATCTGTTCTTAGCATAACTTCAAAGCAGTTTGCGGTAGGCCAAGTGCACGGATACGTGTCTCCACTGAACGACACTGTGATTGCTGTCTGCTGCTGTGTACTGTTAGGGCTCTAGACAGGTTTGAGTAAAAACCATAATGCTTTGTTTATTATGATACTAACATGTCTATGCATTGTTACTAGAGATAGAACGATCGGTCGGCCGTGTATCGGTATCGGACGATTTTGAATCAAAATATGTGATCAGCCGATATTTCTCAGATATTTAACCGATCCTGAGAGCGAATGGCGTTAAACAAATGAGCCTAATTTCTGTATTTCCAGCTAGCGTTTCATCCCCGAAGAGGAGCTCTTCGTGAAACCCCCTCGGGCCAGGTCCCTGCAATTCCTATCTGAACCACTAGGAAATACACACCCTTTCATTTTCATCAGACTGACTAAAGCAGCTGCCTTGCGAGAAGAGTTTAAGCGTTCACCACATGTGCGGAAAGAAAACATTGTCCATCTGGCAGTTTGTTACCGTATGTGACTCAGACTCATTCAGGGCAGTTTGTAACATCTGTAAAATTAGCAGCATTCTGCCGCTTAATATTCCACCTGGATCCACGCTCTGCTGTTCCTAGTAGAGATACTTTTCAGATGTGGCTCCTCCGGAGCTGTATCAAGCAGTTTAGGCCCACATAGACCAACTTCTAATTTAGTTACAAATATTATGCTGTTTCACATGAGCTGGTTAAAAATGGTAATAAACCAGTTTCCACCATGTTTCATGACTTGCTTGCGCTAATAATATGTAGCCCTGTCGTGGCGTATAGCCGTGGAATCTGCCTCAAAAACACTCATCCGTCCATCTCTAATTGTTACTTGTGAACATTGCATAGACATGTAACATATTGTAACATATTGCATGAAGAATTACTTTGCTCACTTATCGTCGCTGTCCAGTGAAAAATATGTACCCCATTTTTGCTGATTTTGAGTTTTCTACATCAACACACCAGTGGTTGTTTACATTTTGTGAAAATTTCATGATAAATGGACAAACCAAAGTTGTCCAAAATAGCTGGGAAATAATTCTGGTTCCATTGACTTACACTTAAAGTAACGTATGTTTTTATTCTCTACTGTAAAGTTACAATTTTGGAGATTTTTGATTGGACAGCGACAATATACATTATTATAGGCTGTTTTATAGCTACATGTTGAAGCAATTAACAATAAGTAAAATTCTGTATCCTGTGTGTGCATGAACACATCTTTACTTTCTCACATTCAGTCTTTGTAAGAGAAACAGAGTGGATCATTTTTAAATGTTGTAAGAATTCTAACCTGTTTTGAATAGTTATGTTGGGGTGGGAGTCAGGTGGATGGAAATGTTAAAATACTGGTTCTGCTCAAAGCAAATGATAGATTTTGCTTTAACGTTAACACTGAGTGGAGAGCAGCCAGAGAATTTCTGCCTCAAGATTTCTGCCTCCGGTCAGACCTGGCACCAGTCTTTCACTTGTTCAGGCTCAGTGAGGGCATTGTGTTGTGTTTCCAGGCTTACTAATCATTTGATTCATGTTAAATGAACTTGTGCTGCTGCTTACAATAGCTTAGCTGGATAAGATGTATTGATTTGTCTTTTTATTGTTGTTTAATTGTTGCTCGTGGTGCTTGTTTATGTCTCTAGTCATAAAAACCTGATCATTGTTCTGTGTGTGGCGGCTGATGGGAAGAGTAAATTTATGATTAGATATTGATGTGTGTGTGTGTGTGTTAATGAGAGGGAGGATGGAAGTGTAGCTTAGCTTTCTCTCACACTTTCACTCTCTTTCACTTTCTGAACCTTTAGGCTATGCTCATGGCTACAGCCCAGCATCATTACCCTCTGGGTAGTACTTACGTCTGCTCCATTGACACCCTTTTAGAAGAACTTGATCTATTATTAATAGAATGTTTTCAGTTCATTCCTGCTTTCACTGTTTTATCAGGGCTATCTATGTGAGATATAGTTATTTAGTTATGGAGGTCATATATGGGGAAGTTCAAACAGAGGTAAAGTTTAGCACTTTAGCTAAGGGTGGTGGTGTTGTGGCAAATCTGTAATATCATGATATTTTGAGACGTTTCTTAATATACAATATTAACAAAACAATCAAAGGATTTTTACTTTGCTAAACATTTTAAAAGGTCTATTCATTCTGTGTTCATAATGGAACATGCAGTTGGTCTATGTACTTAGGTTAAGATAAGATGATGCAACCTGTTGAATTCATGCTCCAAACAAGAGGGGCGACACAGTTTGTCCTCCTCCCTTTTCAGTTCTTACCAGCAGAATCAGTGTTTAACATCAAACCTTACCCCTTTACTCTGTCTGCAGTGGGAAACGCCATGCTAATGTGAACTCCTCTGTTCTCCTCTATTAAAATCACAATGTTTGTTTGATGGTCGTTTGCCAGGACCTTCAGCTATCATTAGTTTACTCTTTCTCTCATTGGCTCCCTGTCTTTAAATGATATAACCGGGAGTGAAACCTTTAGCATGATTGACAAGAGAATAGAAAACATGTGGGGGCAGTTCTTCCTCTTTATCCTTTCATGTCAGACTGCTTTGATACTAAATAGTCATTGACTATTTCTTTACATTCTCTTGATAATTTGAGTTATAAGTGTTTTCAACTAAATCATATACATATTGTGTCTTTAAAGTACTGACAATGGGTGTGTCTTGAAACCTAGTGAGGGTCTACGTAGACAGCATGTTGCGTCATAGTATGTGGCTCCCAACGTGTAGGCTGTCCCAATTCTTAGATACCTTAAACATGCTGTCTGAGACGCCTTATTTTGACATCGAATGCTTTCTTCAGCCACTAAGGCCATCCCATGATGTAACGCAGGCAAAGCTATGAGCAGTGAAGTTGTTTTATAATGTACGTTATTTTGATTTTCTCTGGTGTTTTAATGTGTTTCTTGTCATATAATCACACAAAACAGTATTTTATTTACAACTTTGTAACGAGTCGTTGACCATTTTGCAGTTTTAAACTCGAAGCATTAACATTTATGCTAGCGGAGTTTTAAACCTCAGGCTATTGTTTTAGATAGCCGGCTTGTAGCTTAGCAACCAGCTAAAACACAGCTTTTGTGTAAATAAGTCGATTAGCATAACTTGCGGTGCAAAAATGCCCGTGCCCACTGAAAGCATGGATTTATCCGGAGCGCAAGCTGCAGCTACAAACAGTCACTCACCTACATCTAAAGTTGTGGGAGTGTTTCACACAGAAACCCAACAGTGTGCTGCTCTGTCAGATCTGCACAGTGGAGATGATCACAACAGTACAGCTGCTATACACCAGCACTTGAAGCTCAAACATCTCGTAGCAATTTGTCAACACAGCACCTGTTCACCTGTTTTTCTTATTTTAGCAGATTATTGACACTTGTAACATGTTTCTATTAGTAAAAGTCACATTGCTAACCGTTTCTTAATCGTCCAGTGTAGAACCTAAGACTGTTCTCAATATGGCGGAGGATTTAAAACACACGTAGCTGCTTCTCAAATGGCTCTCTGTCACAATATATAGTTCACAAACCGTCTGATTTCTTGTGTGTGAGGTGTTTAGTGGACTACGTGTCATTTGTGCCTCTAAAAGTCCAGTCAGAGCGTAGACCTTTAGTCTTTAACCATTTATAGATCACATGCATTTAAGGTACTCTTTAATACATTCAGTCTAGAATGGCCATGCATTTTTCTCGTGCTACTAAGCCCCAGACAGCGCAGGGCCATCAATTCCACAGCCCCTTGTGTTCTTTCGACAACAGATTTCTATACACACACACACACACACATACAGTATAAATATAAAATCCATTGGTCACAAGTCCATAACAAAATAACAAAAAAATGTAATTCCCAACACATTCACATCAGAGTAATCTAAAAATTTGAAGTTAGACTAAAAAAAAAAAAAAATCATTGAAATAAATTATCGTTAGGTGCAGCCCTAATAGCACTTGAGCGTCACGTTACTCTAGAGAACAGCGTTTTAGACGTGGACAATGTTTTAAAGGCATATAAGTCTTAACAGGCAGGATTCTCTTTTTAACAATGACACAGAGGTACAAAAAGGCTGTACTACTAGATTAACACTGTTTAATCTCTCAGGACCAGATGTTCCAACTGAAAAGACAAGGCACAAAATATATTTTGATGTGACTGTAATATGTACCTGCAGTCTATATTATTGTTTCATATTTTTGTTTCTCCAGTTTCTGATTTTGTCCCAAGCTGGTTGACAGCTCCAGTATTTCACTGTCTTTTTAAATGCCTAACAAATAAACTCTTAGCAGATGGAGCTGCACTAAAGTTTGTGTGATGAGCTGCAGTCTTAGTAAATCAAACACGCCACGTATTGCAGTTGCTTCAAGGCATGTTTTTTACTGTGCCTGCACTCATACACATATCTGGCCCTGATTGTTTAGATCCTTTTCCATTGTCAGGTTCAATTTCAATTTAAAATGAAATGGAAGTTTATGTTCCAACTTGTGTTTGAAGTGCAATTTTAAGGCTATAAAAACGCTAAATTTAGAATCTGCTCTACTGACTGATGTAGTCTGGCAAGATTGGTTTACACTAACCTTTTCTGCTGGAGCAGCAATCAGAGGATGTCTGTATCAGGTCACTGTCATCACAACAGTGATAGAGCTGCTACTCCCAGAACAACCATCAAAGATAATCTCTGTTACGCAGGCAGGGGTCACTTTCATGATGATGTCTATGCTGGTTCTTGCCAAGTCGTGCTCACAGTCATTCAGTATACTGAGTGCAGTTACTTTAAAGGGATATGTTTGGTGATTTCGCTCATCAAACTCTGTGTCTTCATCAGCAGGGGAATATTTTTGACCACACTACTCTGTAGAATCTTGATGGTGTAGACCAAAGCAGTACAGTTTATTCTAGTATATCACTATTTTCAAAAAAAATGTAACAAACATAGGATTAAATTATGAACAAACTGGATACTGTGGCTGCTTTCCCAGATGGAATTCCTGAAAAACAGTGTCTGGATAATAACAACTCAATCCAAAGCCTTTGCAATTTTTCTGTAAGGAACAATTCTCTGAAATCGATCTTTGCTGCCGAGACTCTGGGTGCATCCGAAGTCGCCTACTTGCCTACTACTCAGTAGGTGACATCAGTAGGCGAGGGCAGCTAGTATGTCTGAGTACTCAGTAGCCATTGAGTAATAGGTGAACGGTACCTGGATGACCTCCTGAATCTGCAACCATTTTTAAGTATGTGACTGCAACACACTGTGCTATCCCATGATTCACCTGGAGCCATGGATGAATTTGAAGTGTGTGTATGTAGTGTCCTGATTCATCTCTACACCGTCTGAGTACATATTCAGTAGGGGTGTAAGAAACGATCAAAATATTGAATAGCAGGATATTATGTTTGGTGATACTGTATCGATTCTCAAAAACACAGTATCGATACACAGATTCCTGACAAACAGTGAATCAGTGTGTGTTGTGTTTAAACCAGATGGCAGTGTCATTATCCATTTTCAGCTTCACTCCAACATTAACAAGCAGCACAAGGGTGCAATACTATTGTGAGCATTGACAAACCTGTTTATCTAGTGGTGTGTTTTAATAGTAGGATTTGAAAAATCACAGTATATCACTTTGCTTGCAGTATCGCAGTATATTGTCATATATTGAATCGTGACTGTATCATGATATGCTATACATACACAGCCCTAATATTCAGACAGAAATGCAGAACAGTGTAACAGAAAGGATCTAAATCTGTCAGTAAATGGAGCTTTTAAATGAATAGCAGGACATTTGCGGCGGTGGTCTGACGTGTTGCGTCACAGGACGTTGGTAAGATAGCGGACGCAGTACATACTGGCTCTAATCTAGTACCTACTGACCAGTAGGCGATTTAGGACGCACCCTCTCTCTTAAATGCACTTTTTATACATTGTCATGTAACTTGTCATTTTTCATTACTTCCACTTACTTTTCCAGCCTCTTGTTGCTCCTCTGCCACTGTCTCACTTTCAGCATTTGATATGTGTTCTTTGTTCTACTGTGAATAAAATATGGGTCTATGAGATTTACAAATCAGTGCATTTGTTTTTTATTTATATTTATATACATTTTAAATTATAACTGTGGTAGCTGTGTTTCACTCTGCATACCTTTTCACATTAGCAGTACTGTACCTGATTATCTGGGCTGAATTTACCCATCTTGCTGGGATACCAAGTCAGAACACATGGGTGGAGTTAATAATGGTGTAGACCGCTAATTGGTAGTCATGCAGTGTTAGTGCAGTGCGACTCTTTGAAAATAAACTAAATACAGCGCATAAGAACATGAAGCTCCACTGCTGCGATGTATTTGTGAGGGTACGTGTAGTATTTGTGAGGGTACATGTAGTATTTGTGAGGGTACCTGTAGTATTTGTGAGGGTACGTGTATTATTTGTGTGGGTACGTGTAGTATTTGTGAAGGTACCTGTAATATTTGTGAGGGTACGTGTAGTATTTGTGAGGGTACGTGTAGTATTTGTGAGGGTACGTGTAGTATTTGTGAGGGTATGTATGATATTGGTGAGGGTACGTGTAGTATTTGTGAGGGTACGTGTAGTATTTGTGAGGGTACGTGTAGTATAGGTGAGGGTATGTATGGTATTGGTGAGGGTACGTGTAGTATCTGTGAGGGTATGTATGATATTGGTGAGGGTACGTGTAGTATTTGTGAGGGTACGTGTAGTATTTGTGAGGGTACGTATAGTATTTGTGAGGGTACGTGTAGTATTTGTGAGGGTATGTATGGTATTGGTGAGGGTACGTGTAGTATTTGTGAGGGTACGTGTAGTATTTTTGTGGGTACGTGTAGTATTTGTGAGGGTACGTGTAGTATTTTTGTGGGTACGTGTAGTATTTGTGAGGGTACGTGTATTATTTGTGTGGGTACGTGTAGTATTTGTGAAGGTACCTGTAATATTTGTGAGGGTACGTGTAGTATTTGTGAGGGTACGTGTAGTATTTGTGAGGGTACGTGTATTATTTGTGAGGGTACGTGTAGTATAGGTGAGGGTATGTATGGTATTGGTGAGGGTACGTGTAGTATCTGTGAGGGTATGTATGATATTGGTGAGGGTACGTGTAGTATTTGTGAGGGTACGTATAGTATTTGTGAGGGTACGTGTAGTATTTGTGAGGGTATGTATGGTATTGGTGAGGGTACGTGTAGTATTTGTGAGGGTACGTGTAGTATTTTTGTGGGTACGTGTAGTATTTGTGTGGGTACGTGTAGTATTTGTGAGGGTACGTGTAGTATTTTTGTGGGTACGTGTAGTATTTTTGTGGGTACGTGTAGTATTTGTGAGGGTATGTGTAGTATTTGTGAGGGTACGTGTAGTATTTGTGAGGGTATGTGTAGTATTTGTGAGGGTACGTGTAGTATTTGTGTGGGTACGTGTAGTATTTGTGAGGGTATGTGTAGTATTTGTGAGGGTATGTGTAGTATTTGTGAGGGTACGTGTAGTATTTGTGAGGGTACGTGTAGTATTTGTGAGGGTATGTGTAGTATTTGTGAGGGTACGTGTAGTATTTGTGAGGGTACGTGTAGTATTTGTGAGGGTATGTGTAGTATTTGTGAGGGTATGTGTAGTATTTGTGAGGGTACGTGTAGTATTTGTGAGGGTACGTGTAGTATTTGTGAGGGTATGTGTAGTATTTGTGAGGGTACGTGTAGTATTTGTGAGGGTATGTGTAGTATTTGTGAGGGTATGTGTAGTATTTGTGAGGGTACGTGTAGTATTTGTGAGGGTACGTGTAGTATTTGGGATCATATCTTGCTGTGTAGTACTTCCTGGCAGAAGAGTGTTGCAGTTGTGTTGTGGATGTTTTTCAGGTTTTAGTTTTCACATCCAAGCTGTTCTTTACCTTTACTTTGTTCTTTACTTTGTTTGCAGGATGTCTTGACATTTCCAGTACTGTTGTGGCATAACACATGATTAATCATTAAACCTGGAGGCCATTTGCAGGGCTAAAAGACAAATGAGCTGTTGTTTCATTTTGACCATGCATGTACACCTCCATAGAGCGATTACAGACCCACTCTCTGTCTTTCTGCGGTGACAGTAGGGTTGGGCAATATTGTATCTGGATGGTATCTGGATATTTTCTATAACTTTCTCAATAACGATAATAAACAATATTTTGCTTTTTTGCACTTCTTAAAGAATGTTAATATCCATCCATCCATCCATCCATCCATCCATTATCTTCCACTTTATCCTACTAGTCTGGGTCACCGATGGGCTGGAGCCAATCCCAGCATCTTCGGATGAAGGCACTTTTTAGTGAATGACTCGCTGAAGTTTGCTGTGTGTGTGTGTTTGATGGAACAGGAGTGTGTTTCCTGATAACAATCGACGCATCACTGTAGTTGCACAGAACAATGCGTTTAAGGTTTGATTAGCCTCTTTTTTTGTTTATGAGACAAAATAGCATGTGAACCTCAAGTTAAGAAGAACTTACGAAGTTACAAGTGACTACTCTTACATTTACGAATGAGTTTACGTACTATGTAAGTTACAAAGGCTGTCTGGGAAATTCGTAATTTTTAGAATGTTCTTAAGTATGAAGTCATGAAGTACTTAGCGGTAAGAACGTTTTGGGAAACGCACCTCAGGTTAGCTGTGGAGCGACCTTTAACGACAGCTTTCTTACAAAGTTTGCAAACTGCGTCTTCTGAGCAACGCCAGTCTTTTCAGATCCAAACCAGCTCCACACGAGTGAAGATGATCCTCACCTAGGAGTTAAATCTAAGGTGGTAGACTGTGATGCTGGCGGTGTTTGAGTTTCTTCCTCTGTTGCAGCGTGTTCACTCATTTTCAGCTGTAGGTTTGTTATTCAAGCAGCTATGCTAGCTTTAGCCCATGCTAAATGTGCAGTCACAGCAGCCTATACTAAAGCGTGTGGAGTTGAGGTGTTTTGATATTCGTCAGTAGCGTACTCAATAACGTCAGTTGGCTTATCGTTAACAAGGCAATTCAGATATTATCGTAGACTAGGGCTGTGTATTGGCAAAAACCTGGTGATACAATACGTATCGTGATACAGCGCTCACGATTCAATAAATCTAATATCTCTAATATCTCTTCTCTTAGTTGAGACTGTGAAGGCAGTCTGAGAGCTATGATGAGTGCACCGCTGTTCAGGCTCAAGAGTTTACTATGGGTGGTATGACAGGTATCCGGTTAAGAAAGGACTACATGAAGGTTTTCTGGTCCTGTGAAGCAATTTTAGAGCTTCCTGCCTTTCACCACTGGTGTAAGTATGTGGCCTAGGTAGAATTTTGGATGCCCCCCTAAAGTCCATCTGATCAGTCTTGTTTAATGCCAAGTTGGGAGGGGGGCAATGTGGGGTGTCAGAGTCTGTGTGTTGGAAATGGTGTTGAAAATGCTTTTATTTGCAACAACACTGCAGCGTACATTTTAAAAACATATGAGAACATAGAATTCCCTCAGGTTAAGGTTAAAGTCACCATTATTTAGCAATACTGATGTACAAAATGGAAGATCCTCCAAAAAGAGGGGATGCAAACTCGTGTATGTGCAGGCAAAAAAACTTTCACACAGAATGTGTTATGTTTATTAAATAGCTGGTGTCATACCATGGGGTGGAAAAGACATTTGCATTTTTCCTTTGTAGCAGAGACGCCAGAAGATAACTTCATAGTCATGGTGCAGGTCATGCTGAGGCCATGACTGATATTCAGTGAAAAGATAACGTTTCCATCATGTTATCTTTGCAGACAGAACAGAATGCAATTAGTTTAGAAAACAGTTGTAGTTTTTAGGTTACCAGTGCAAGCTTTGTGCTATAAAATAGAAGAGCTACATTTAAACGAGCAACAAAGAACCAACAACGCTTAGCCTAATTGTTTGGGCTCAGTCGAGGCTTTAAAATTCTCAAGCACACGTATCTGTGTACAAGTGCATGCGGAGGACTTTGTTCAAGCAGGAAAATCTCATGTGACAGTTGTCTCTAATGTGTATCCAGCCCCGTGTGGAGCGAGCTGCGCAGGGGAGAGTGTGTGTAGACACCAGTGTTTCCATGCATCTCATTTTTATCAGCATGAAAACATGTGGGCTGATAGGGCAGCGCTTGGTACAGCAGGAATAATCCCAGCACTCCCACAGCTCTGTACCTTCTAATGGGATTTGTTCATGCGGGAGTATCCCTACCGCTTAGCTTTCGTCCTTCATGTCTTCCGCTCTTTCTTTCTTTTATTCAATGGCGTTCACGCTTCCTTGCCAATGCGAAGACGTTCCCTTAGAACTCGACCCCCCTTGGAGCGAAGCATGTGACTGTTAAGTGAAAGAGGGGGAAAAAATGGGGTCTTTGGTCTGAGGAAAATCTCCGAAGGCCCCCCTAAGCGTTTCACACAGTCGGGCTGAGCTACTGTATCGGCTGTATGTGAAGTTCAGTAGCTTCAAGGCTACAGTGGGGTTTTTTTTCTAGTCTTGTTTGTTGGGTCTCGTTTTATGATTCATTTAACTTGTGTAGTTGTCCTAAAGCAGTGTTTCTCAACAGCGGTTCTAAAGAACCCCAGACCCCCCCCACCCCCTCTACCTCAGCACACCTGAACCTGCTTACAAAGGCCTTTGTCATTACCTGATGGGCTGGTTCAGGTGTGAAGCAAAAACACTTGAAACCATGCAGGGCAGAGTGTCCCCAGGCCCGGAGTTGAGATCTACTGTCCTGAAGGAGTTTATCTATAGAAAAGTTATCGTTTGTTTTTTTCTCCTTCACTAAAAGGTCAAAAACATTCTCAGCTGTCAGACGGGAAGATATTGAAGAACAAAGTCCTGTATTGTATGTTTTGCCATACATTCTGCAATTATTTAAAAAACCAGTAATTTGCCAAGATGGACTGCCCCCAAGTGGAGCTAACTGAAAAGTTTCATGTTTTAAATGTGTTTATTTATTAGTTTAAGATTTATTTACTACGTTTAAAAAGAAGCACAGTAGCTCAACAAGCCAACCTGACAAAGACAAGAAGGTATCATTCCTTCTGACTTAAGAAATAAAAATTATTCTAACTTTACACCTAAAATCTTCTGTATACACTTAGATGCTTTTGTGAGTTTAATAAGAAATAAAGGAGTAAGCTGATCCTGTTGAAGAAGAGAGTCAGGTATTCCTCACTGGGTAATGTCATGAATCTCTTGCGCAACTGACAACCGTTTCATTTGTTTATTCATTTAGACGTGGTTTTTACTGTTAATATAAAGGGGTGTGCTGTCTGTCTCGTTACTTAACAAATCCATACGGAAGCCCCATGTTCAAATCTTAACATGAGCAGATGCTTAAAAATATGTTTCCATAACTCTGTTGCATTTAACTTTCTTAATGTAGCTAAAATCATTACTGAAACTCTTGACTGATAAAACTGGGGGTCGAGTTCAGCCCTAGACTTACGTTTGTTGTATTCTGTGTATGCTGTGATTCATATGGCGGTATATTTATAGGGTGTGCAGACCAGACGGTTGAATTCTCAAACTTTAAGTTCTCAAAACACCTCTGTCTACACTGACTGTGAGCAGAGGGTGCTGGCATTGGCCGATAACACTGTTGTTTTGCTCTATCTGCTGCTCTGCCACCCTGCTGAATGTCTGAGCTCTAGTGCCACTGTCGTCCGGTTTCTGGAGTCCTGTCCAAGCCAGTGTGAGGCAGGCCACCGAAACTCGTCTCATTCACAAGTCAACGCACGTTGCAGCAAGCTGGAGGGGGGGAAGCCCCAGCCTACCCCCTGCTCTTGTTTCTGTAATTGTTTTCAGCATGCATTGGGTCATTTAGCACGGAATAGACTCCAGAAAATAGGGGAAATTCCCCATCTGCGGCTCCGGAGTGGAAGCTATGCACCCAGAAAGAAAGCCACAGAGGTCTGCTGCCTCGCTGCGTTAGACATATATGCTGAGGTTTAAAGGGTCATGTTTTATTTTTACTTTCACAACAGTTTTATGGGTTTGTGTAGCAGAATTCCTCCCTTTAACCCAGAGAATTAAACCGATTATGCCTTTAAGACTAATGTGTGTGAATGACATTTGTTTCAATTTGCATATCACTTTTGTGTCTCATTTAAAACACAATACATGTTGAATCTTCCATTTTCTACTAGCCTGTAAAATACTTTAAACTAGTCTCCATATCAGAGACAAATAGTGTGCAGAGGTAATGGCCACTGGTGAAAGAAACCCACAGTAATATTTAAAATATACAATATATATTAAGAAATCTATTTATTTCTTTAGGCCTGAATGAAATTACAAATAGATGCAATGCTGCTTAAAGGTCTGCTTAAAGGTTTGTGTTGGTAAACTCTATGCAGGTGTGTGTAATGGTAGTGTGGAGCCAGGGAGGAACTAGTCAGGACCTTTTATAGAAAAGCAGCTCAGGAAATGCTGGTAAAGGTGTTTGCAGTTGGGAAATAAGTATCTGTTAGGATTGTATTTGTGTTTTTCACAGTGGTTGTTGATGTTTTTGCCATTTTCATTACAAAGATATTGTAATTGCTTTGGTTAGAAAGATTTCTGTTAAAGCAGCTGCCCCTGTTTGTACTTGCAGCACCTCCATTCACTACTTCAATCATAATCTATGGCTCAGATCATCTTCAAGACGTGCAGCAGTTTTATGGACTGTTGCCCTTTTCTCTCTATGTTGTGCAGCCCTAGTAAGGAAACTTTAAAATCTAGTTTTTCATGATGTGGACCTTTTCAAAGAGGTTGACAAGCGCGCACTTCTTGACATGCTGAGATAGACCCTCGCCCGCACATACGCACAGAGTTTTAGGGCCACCCATTTTTTGGCATTCCTTTTGATTTGTTTACGAGGCATCACTTTGGAAACAGGGCTGGTGTGAAGCCATCTCTCAGCGGAATGAAAGCAGGCCTTTGTGAGCGGGCGGAAGAAAGAGGAGCTTGTTTCACACGTTCGGGCTGAAGGAGAGAGAGAGGTGAGAAACTCCTCTGCCACCCAGTGAAGCTTGGCGTAGCTTGAAAAGCAATTCGATGTACGAAATTGGAGAAGTCCAATAATCATAGCGGGCTCCAAAAATAGTTGCAGCAGTTCAGACACATTGTTTTATTCGGTCTAGTTTTTTTTTTTTTCACAGGCTGCTCCAATGACACTGCAATCTGTTGATAAATGACTGGCAGCGTTTTCTGTCCAGCAGTGTGTAAAGCTTTAGGAATGGCCCTACCACACGAACCCTTCTGCGGCAATGTGACACAGCCCTGCTGAAAGCTGCAGCAGATTGGTGGTGATCTTCTATCGGAAGGTCTGAGTGGATAAATTGGGAAGTAGCATGTGGCTATTTCAGGATTTTATCTGCTGATAACAATACGCGAATGGCGATGCGTGTGCTGCAGCTACCGTCTCTGTCCGGGCAAGAAGATTGGGTTGGTGTGAGAGAAAATTGAATGTAGCAGCCATCGCTCCACACAAGCTACCAGAATAAAACTGTCTATGAGACTTGACCCCAGCTGCCCGCCAGAGGAAATAGGTTTTGAACTCCAGAGGGGAGAGCTTGGACCCAGTCCCATCTTTACTAAAGCAGGAAGTTTAAGCGCAGTGCTAGTAGTGTTGGTGGCAAAGGTTCAGCAAAGGAACAATAAAGAGAACCTTGTGGCCCAAAAGCAACAAGATGTTTAGGACAAAACAATCCCACTAGAATCAGAAATGGGGTACTGGGTACATTGAGTAGTCTTTATGGAAGTTCAGTCATAATCAACACAGTGCTGTGTTGAGAATCAGCTAGGACTGTTACTCTTGATTGCAGTGGAAATAAGATATAATGTTTAATTTTAAGAAGTGGACTTCATAATAAACTATGCATAGCGTTTCCAAAATGCTTGTAAATGGGTTTCACTAGCTAGGTCCATCCCAATTACACAGTGCCTCCAGTGCTAGGAGCATCACATGCTTCCTGATGAAGCCAGTCACCAGATGCTGATACAATACCATTGGACAACGTAACATGCATGAAGGAGAACACTTACTGCTATTCTGTTACTTCCGCTAACTGACGCCCAAACTCAATAGCATTGGACTGATTGACGGGGGAGAGTGAGGGCCATGCTGTCTACCTTCTATAGAGAGAGTGAGGCCAGTTGGGCTTGCTTGCAGTCTTGGTCGAACTGATGTGACAAGATCAACGATTTAAGGTGCGGGTTATAGACACAACATGCATTCTTTTATTTTCCCATTTAATTAAAACTTAGACATAAATGAAATTATTCAGCTAAACCTCTTTTTATGTGCTTTCATATAAAAATGGAACTTCATATTGCTAAAGAAACATATCAGGTGTCGCAACCATCCAACCATACGCGTTGATTAAGTAAACTGTCAAAAAAGGTACATTTGTTATATGGAATTCTAAATAAGAACTTCTAGCATGATCATATGTATAAATGTATAAAAAGGTTTCCACGTGTCCAAATCAGAAATCAGTCTGAAAAGTCTAGATCAGGAGTATTTAATTAGAATTCAGTAAGGTCCAGTCAGAGGGACTCTCCTCAGGCCAAGGTTATGATTCAGTGGCATCTCCTGTATCCTGAAGAAGCCTAGTAGTTCTATAAGCATTTTATGTCATCAGCAACTGAAAGATAAATCAAATTACAAATGCCGTTCAGTATATTTCCATTATATTTATTGTTTTAAATGAGGAACTGAATTATTTATTTATAGGACTTCAAGTAAAAAGGTCTACATTAAAAAAAGAGAATGCTTTTGAAAAAAGTGCACCTTAAAGTATTTATTTATAGAAAAAACAAATGAAACATGCAGCCTCTTGTTAACTCTGCATGTGGGAAGAATAAACATATGTCTCTCCATTACTTTAGTCTCCGGCTGCTGCTTTTTGCTTCGTACCTCTCCTGTGCACACACTGCACTCTTGAATATGCACAGATGTGATTGGCTAAGGAGCACCTTTTGGTGAACTTGAACATGATTGGTCTGTGAGTTTACTGCGCCGCAAAGCCCGTATACCGCAAAGACAAGAAAAGCTCCGCGGCTTAAAATAAACACTTTCAAAATCAAGCCCAAATGAAATAGTTGTCAATAGTTTATCGGTATTGGTCCTCACTAGGAGACGTCTGGGTCCGAACCCGGACCGCGGTCTGGCTATTAGTGACCTCTGGTCTAGATGCTGCAACCAGACCAGTTCCGTTTTATTATCTGAAGTAGGTAATTAGTAGCTCTCATAACGCAAACTATATTAAAGATATATATACACACATGGGAATTTGACTGGAGGAACAAATAAAATATGCATTATCATCATGTAAACTTTTAACTACTTAAACTCACTGCATGTGGATTTGAATCAAAGTCTTGAAAGTCAAGTTTAAAAAGACAGCAGCTTTACACTGTGCTGTATTCAGAGTGACAGTCTGTTAGATGGTACTAAGCTCCCCTACTGTGTGCCCCTCCTCGCTCCTCTGTCAAGCGTAACAGAGTGTGCCGTGTGACTGCAGCTTCCATACAGACTCACAGTGGTCTCTCTGGGTAAAAGGTCCTCACTGTGACTTTTAAACTCCTTTGGCAATTACAGAAAACAAGAACGACACCGTCCTGTCCCCGTTCTCCTGCATATTGTGTTGGGCACTGAGGCCGGAGTTCAGGCCTATTGTGCCTGTGCGTTTCCTCTTCCTCTTCTTTGATTCATTGGACCCCATATGATGTAAATGAGTTCCTGTGAGGTTGGAGCCACCCAACTGGAGCGGAGAGTTGCTAGATCCAAAAATGACCACCCCGTTCATGAACTTTCTGTTCCACAAAATAATTTAATATAAGACCATGATGTAACATGTAAACAACTTCAAACATATTGATTTCTCTCCTGTTCACAAGAAGTATACACTAGATGGACAAAAGTATTTGGACACCACGGGTATAGAGTTGCTTCTTCCTTTGCTGCTGTAACAGTCTTTATTCACATGAGCTTTCAGTCACTTAAGCATTAGTGAGGTCAAGGTGTTGGGTGACAAGCTTGGCTCGCACTCAGCGTTCCAGCTGCTCCCAAAGGTTGGATGGGGTTGAGTTCAGGGGTCTCTGCAGGCCAGTCAAGTACTTCCACATCAAACATTTCTTTGTGGACATTGCTTTGTGCATGGGGACGTTGACTCACTGAAACAGGAAAGGGCCTTCCCAGTCGACTTATGTAAAGTTGGAAGCATACAGTTTTTCAGGATGCCATTGTACCCTAAGGCACTAAGATTTCTCCTCTAACAGTCACAGAACTTCACTGGTAGTATTATGCAATCGAGCAGGTGGTGCTCTACTCCCAACCAAGTCCAGATTAGTCAGTCAAACGTCCAGATAGGGATGTGCTAGATAGATATATACAATAATATATTAGTTGTTGTGTTAACAGTGCACGAGCTGGCGCTACTGGCTGGGTAAAAATGATCAAAACGCCTTCACTACTTCATGTTGTAGTTCAGGCTGCTGCGAGTGCGCATTGAGAGTGGCCATACTGTGTGCTAGCATAGGCTAAAGCTAGCATAGCTGCCTAAACAACCTAAAAACACACCTAAAGCTGAAAATGAGTGAACACACTGCACCAGGGCAAGAAACTCAAAGCCTCACAAGCCTCGCAGTCTACCGTCTTAGATTTAACTCCTAGGTGAGGATCATCTTCACTCGTGTGGAGCTGGTCTGGATCTGAAAAGACTGATGTTGCTCAAAAGATGGCAGTTTGCAGACTTTGTAAGAAAGGCAGCCTTTAAAGATCACTCGACAACCAACCTGTTTCATCATCTCCCAACAAACCAGCACAGAGTATGAGAAGCATAAAGAGCTTCTGGAGCACGCTGTCTAAGACCTAAATCAGCTTATGCCTGGTTCACAATACACAACTTTTTAATAGGCCAGGTTTTAGTGCTATTCACACTACATGACTGGTTGTTCTGTAATCGCGAGTCTTTCAGTTGTTGTGGCTTTCACACTACATGACTGATCAATGACACGGGGTCACGAATTACATGGCTTTCACTCTGGCCACTCATCTGGTTGCTGTCCAAAAACACATTTCTTGTCACGCAAACACATGAGAACTCAACTCTTGTGAGAACTAATAGCATGCGAGAGTTAGCAACACTACGTAGAACGTGTTATTTCCAAAACGGACGCCAACAAACAAGCAATACTTTCAATACAAGTTGTTACTGCGCTGATTTGCAGCGACTAAAGAAAGAAGGAAAATTAACAAATATGGCTGAGAAGATGGATGAAGGCACTTGCAGCCATGGTTTGCTGTTAGTGTACTGCTCCATGACTGTCGTGTCACCCACAGCTGCAGGGAGATTGCGTCAATCGTGTAGTGTGAACTGGGCATAAGGTGTCATTTACTAAAAAAGTGCCTTCGTCTGATGACGCTGGGATTGGCTCCCGCCCCCTAGCGTAATAAAACAGAAGATAATGGATAGTTGGATGAAGAAGTGCAAGCTAGTAAGATATAAGACTTTTACACTGTTTTAAATAATTCAAAATATAGATTATTGTCGATAAAATTACAGAAAATATCCAGATATCATTTTTTGTCAATATCGCACAACCCCACGTCTACAAAAGGCTCATAGATGAATGTTGCAGCCAGGGACAGGTACCTTATGCCCTCTGTGATCCCATTCTGTGGGCTTGTATGGCCTCCTGCTTTTCTATTGAGCTATTGTCACTTTACCGGGATCTACAAACTGTATTTCAGAAAAATCTGTGTTTATCACCTTAAATCATAAACAAAACTAGTCAGGAATCGTACTTGGGCCAAATTGTAAATAAATTGTTTTTAGTTACCTTTACTTTCCTGCACCGGTCAGCACAGATGCATTCAAACAGTTTAAGGAGCAGCAGAGTAATGTCACCCATGTGGAGCTATTTCCCAATTTCTGAGGGGGACATACATGAGACAAGTGATTTTGTAATCTCTGTTCATTTTGGGTATCAAGAGGAGATTTGACACCCAAGAGCTACACATTACAGGTTTGACACCAGTTGGAATCTAAACAGCCCACATACAGTTTTGAAAACTAACAAATGAGGTGCCAGAGTGCAAAAAACAACTGAAGTAAATGGAGATCAATGCCACCTGAGCAAACTATGTTCTCTCTTTTGGTGAGGATGTTGGATTTTAGGAATACTGGAGCCCACATACTGTAATTGTAGTAAGTTTAATATCGTTGCTGTCCAGTGAAAAACAAATATCACCAAAATGGCAACTTTACAGAAGAGGACAAAAACTCACCTTCAGTGTAAGTCAATAGAACCAGATTTTTTCCAACTATTTTGTAGCCATTTATTCTGTTGGTCCATTCAACATCAGCAAATTTTATGACAACAGAAATGGCAGCTGCTGCATGTAATTGACAGAAATGAAGATTTTTCATTGGACAGCGATGATATGTAAACTGTATTTATTGTCTGCTAGTGTTTTTTTTGTTGTTTTTTTTAGTTTTTGGCACATTTACATTTAAGTTACTGTATGTTCTAGTTTCAGATCCACATCAAACTGTTTACATTTTCAGTCAAACTCAGCAACAAAAACAGTCAGTTTTAATTTTAAGAAACAACAAACATAAATATAGTCGTAAGAGTAACGTAGCTCTGGTGAGCTAACATATTTTATTGAATTTCTAAGTGAAAATAAATGCACATACTCTACAGTAAGCATGTAATTACTGTCTAGTTTACTGGAAGGAAATAAAAATGTGATTCATGCAAAAAGCTATGGCACGTTCTATATTTTCCTTTTTTATGTTTAACGCTTATTATTAAACACATATTGAAAATTTGTAGCTTATTCCACGTTCAGTTTTGTACTCTGTGTTCTTATGCCATAGAACAGAGGTCACTAATAGGTGGACCACGGTCCGGGTCCGGACCCAGACATTGTCCAGTGCGGACCCAAACAGATAAACTATTAAGAACGATTCCATTCTGGCAGTGTTTATCTTTACTGTATTTGGGCTTTGTGGCGCCGTAAACTCACAGACCAATCGCGTGCGTTGTAAGATCACCAAAGGCGCTCCTCAGCCAATCAGATCTGTGCAGATTTGGGAGTGCATAGAGCACACAGGCAAGGTACAAAGCGAGAAGAAGCAGCCAGAATAAAGCGAATCAAAAGAATAATGTGCAACCAGGAATGGACCGAGACATATATGTTTATTATTCCCACAGGCAGCTTCAAAGGGAGTTAAGAAGAAGGCTGCACGTTTTATTTACCTTTTCTGTAAATAAGCACTTTTCAAAAACATTCAGTTTTTTTATGTAGCCTTTGTTTTTACTTAAAGTGAGTAAAAAACGTTTATTTAAAGTTTTATAAATAATGAATTCAGTTCAGCATTTAAACAGTAAATATTGTTGAAATATACTTAATGGTACGTGTGATGTGTTGGTGTTTCAGTAGCTGATGGTATAAGATGCTGATACAAGGCTAATTCAGTAAACAGGATACACCACTGAATCAGAACACAGGTTAGAAATGATGGCGGTCCAGACCTTGGCCTGAGGACATTTCCTTTAACTGGACCTTACTGAACTCTAATTAAATACCCCGGCCATAGAACTTGCATTCATTTAGAAAATCTACAGATCTTTGGACCAGGGGCGTCCAAACTTTCATGCAACGGTACGAGAAAAGGGCTGTGGGCTCTTTAAGTAAATGTTTGCAGACTTGCTGCTGCGCTCATAACGCTCTGCAGTTGAAGCCCTGGCTTGACATGTTGGACAGTGTCTGATGGTACGTGCATTTGTGTGTCTGTGAGTATGTCTGTGTTCTCGTGTCGATGTGGTTGCGTCTATGATGGTGTGCTCACTCGGGCGCGCGACTGTAGTCATAGACATTTAATGTCAAACTGCCTCCTCCTCTGCTGCCTGGAGCTTTGTTCTTGAAAAGGACCTTTCTAATTTATCAGCAGTCTACAGGGAAAGCGTACACCGCAGTCGCAGACACAATTAAACCCTGAGTGTCTGGAACACCTTTAGACACTACCCAAGGCCACTAATACATTACTGCACCAGCTCAGGACAGCAAGGCCAATACCCAGTCTCGGAGTAACTTCATCACTTTGTTCTCTAATGCACTCTCATGTGCCCCCCATGTACCCCAAAGTTATTTGTACTGGACGTTTGGCGGTTTAGAGCAGGAGTGCAAGCTATTGTTCTCTGCTGAGCTACAGCTAATCAGGAACACGATCGTAGACACTCATATTGTATGTTAATGTGGAGAAGTTGCTGGTATTGGTAGTAAGAAGCAAATCATGATGCTAATTGATGATTATTTTCATGATGTTAATTACTGAACTGAGCGGAAAAGTTCAAAAGTTTCAACATGGGTTACAAAACTGAGGGTGACATAAAGGGCATTTATTCAGCATTTTAAACTGTTCTCTAAAGCCTTCATAGAAGGAATGTGACTTAGGGGTGTAAGAAATTATCGAAATATCAAATATTGGGATAAAATGTTTGCTGATACTGTATCAATTCTCAAAAACACAGTATCGATACACAGATTCCTGGCAGACAGTGCATCATTGTGGGTTGTGTTTAAACCTCTGACCACTAGATGGCAGTGTTGTAATCCATTTTCAGCTCCACTCCAACATTAACAAACAGCACAAGGGTGCAATGCTATTGTAAGCATTGGCAAACCTGTTCATACAGTGGTGTGTTTTATTGTAGAATTTGAAAAATCACAATGTATCACTTTGCAGTATTATATTATATTGCGGTATATCGTGATATATTGAATCGTGACCGCTGTTTCATGATTCGTATTGTATCGCCAGGTTCAATCCAGTTCAGAGCCCTACTTTGAATGGAGGGGGGGGAGGCCCAGATACAGTTTTTGACAGTTGTCCTTCATAAAACAAGCTGTTTTCCATTTTATGATGCACTCACTGCGACGACTTGCACACAGAAGCAACATGTCAAAACAGACACAGGCAGGAAAATAAAATGAAATTAAATGAAATGTAAATAAAGACTATATGTAAGGTCTCCTGTATCCACTCAGGTCCAAGTAAGTTTTCAGACTATTTAGTTAATTATGCTATGTTACTTGGAGCTTGCCAGATGTTAACATTACCTACACTAGCTGCTTGCTTTTGATCTCGGCAACAACACACAGTAGATTAAAGTTGGTAGCTCACTGAGGTGTACATATTAGAGAGTCTAGATTGTTACATAACTGTCTAGTCTAGAGCTTTGTATTTGAAGGACTCTCCCCATTCAACTGTGCCAATACAGTTTCCCATCTTCAAAGAAATGTCCTTGATTGATTATTACTGATGTTACACGTACTTGTCGACTAATCTTAGATTAAAGTAAAGCAGGCAAAGCCTATAACATCTATGTAGCTTTTTATATGGCATGTTTTCCTCAGCAGGGACCTCACAGCAAGACGATCTGGGTTCTATTCCCAGTCGGAGCTGTTCTGTGTGGAGTGTGTATGTTCTCCCCGTGCTTGAGTGGGTTTCTTCTGGGTTCTCTGGTTTACTCCCACAGTCCAAACACATGCATGTTAGGTTGATTGATCGCTTTTAAATTGCCTGTGAGTAAATGTTGGCCATGTACTCCGACTTGCCCGATGGTGGGATAAAGTGAAAGATAATTGATGGATGGATGTTTTCCTCAAACATACCGCATGCTTTATTTGTGCCCTGTGTATAAGTAAGAATGTAGCTGTGCATTTATTGACACTTCTTCTCCTGGAGGTGTGCCTCTACACTTTAAACTGGGAAGACTTAATGAGCTTAATCGCAGGATTGAGGTTTTTCAATCATTTAGCAAGTTCTCTGCACAATGACCAGCCAATAAACAATCAGGACCAGTCAATCCACCATTAACTGTTAACAAGGCCAGTTTCAACTGATGCCGCATTTGTGTTTGTAAACCAAACAGGAGATTCATTCATTTATTTATTTGTTCTATCTTTCTTTCAACAACATTTGCCATGCTTAGTCATTACTTAACATCAAAACAGAAATGGGGAAAAATGATGACTCGAAGCTCTTTACACAATTGAATATGAATGGAATGAATTGAACATTGCTCTATGTAATGATATGTAGTATTACATAATTACCCATGAATAGTATAGCAGAATAAAAGCGTTAACTCACTGAGAGTTATTCAGGTCCTTCTAAGCAAATGAGATTATTATTCTCCATTTTTGTCCGTTTAAAAGAGAATGCCGTTCTTGATTTTCTGCACTGGTGGTCTCACCGTTAAAGTAGAAGTGGTACTACGTGTCCCTGCCGTTCATTAGAGCCAATTTCTCTCTATTCTGCCACAGGTGCTGCTAAGAGGCAAATGGGTGAATATTATTCATTTCAACATATTCATATCCGGCACCGAGCGTCAACGGAGCGAACTGAAAGGAAATAAATGCCATTCTCTGTTTGGGTTCTGAAAGGCTGCCAAGAACTCTTCTCCATGGAGAACTGTGTGTTTCTCTCTCCCTCTCCCTTTCTCTCTGTCTCTCTTTCTTTCTGTGTCTCTTTCCCTTTTTTTATATCAGGCCCACTGGCATCTCCATAGAAACCAGCACTGGGCAGGATCTCTTGTTCTCTCAGGACTGAGAGAGAGAGAGGTAGAGTGAGAGATAGTGAGTGAGAGAGAGAGGGGGAGAGACAGGGAGAGAGAGAGAGAGAGGGAGAGAGAGAGAGGGAGAGAGAGGGAGAAAGAGAGAGAGAGAGAGAGAGAGAGAGAGAGAGAGAGAGGGAGAGAGAGAGAGGGAGAGAGAGAGAGGGAGAGAGGGAGAAAGAGAGAGAGAGGGAGAAAGAGAGAGAGAGGGAGAGAGAGAGAGAAAGGGAGAGAGAGAGAGAGAGAGAGAGAGGGAGAGAGGAGAAAGAGACGAGAGAGAGAGAGAAGAGAGAGAGAGAGAGAGAGAGAGAGAGAGAGAGGGAGAGAGAGAGAGGGAGAGAGAGAGGGAGAGAGAGAAAGAGAGAGGAAGAGAGAGAGAGAGAGAGGGAGAAAGAGAGGGAGAGGGAGAAAGAGAGAGAGAGAGAGGGAGAAGAGAAGGGAGAGGGAGAAAGAGAGAGAGAAGAGGAGGGAGAAAGAGAGAGAGAGGGAGAAGGAGAGAGAGAGGGAGAAAAGAGAGGAGAGGGAGAGAGAGAGAGAGAGAGAGGGAGAAAGAGAGGGAGAGGGAGAAAGAGAGAGAGGAAGAGAGGGAGAAAGAGAGAGAGAGGGAGAGAGAGAGAGAGAGGGAGAGAGAGAGAGAAAGGGAGAGAGAGAGAGAGAGAGAGAGAGAGGTTTTCAGGTAAATTTTCTTCTATTTCACTCAAATTGGACTTGGGATGGAGCAGCTGATCTGGAACTGTTGGCACAGAATCCAGTCCGGCAAGTTGATAATTGCATAGCGATACTCTGAAATACTTACAGTCACCCAGCTTAGATTTATGAATCAAACAGAATGTGCCGTTAATGGGCTCATTTCATCCCTATGTTTTGATACAGATGGGGAGGTGAGTCAGTACTGTGTGAGTCAGCTGCTGAGCCGCTGAGTGCACTCTGTGCCAGCGCTCGCTGTGTGTTCTGGTCCAGGAGGTGGTGAGAGACTCGTAAAGTGCCCTACCGTTTCCAATACCAGTTCTACCATGCAGCGGGCTAGAAGAATGAAAAGCAGTGGTTTGGAGCCATCGCCTGCTATGGCCAGTGAATGGTGGATACAGTTGACTGACAGGAAAGACCTAATCTTCAGATGGGAAACAGCCAAAGACATCCCACAGAAAGACACATCCAAGGGGGCTGAGGGATACGTCAGGCAACAAGTCAAAAAGAGTTTTGGCAGAAAATTTGATCAGGTCATCCAGTCCTTCCAAGCCACACGTGCAGTCCATCCAAACTACTGAATGATGTGTGTTCTGGGTTCTATAACGGAGCCTTTAGCCAGAAATAGAGATCAGTTCAGTGCTAAAATCTAACTGTGTATTACATAGATTAGTCTGAAGCATACACATTTTATTTTAGAACAGAACTGAAGACACTGCAAAGTAACATACCATGCAGTTTACCAGTTTGTCGCAGGTGTCTGGCATAATTTTTGGGCATTTAAAAAAAAAAGTAAATAAAAACCAGTGGCTTTATTCAAAGTAATGTGCCATACATTAGAGAAGAGTGACCTAGCTGTGTTATCTACACTGTTCAAAAAATTAACTGTAAATTAACAGTAAAGTACTGGCAGCAGAGACGCCAGTATTTTACTGTTTTTTTACAGTGCATCTACTGTAATTTACTTTAACAGTATTGTACTGTACATTGAATTACAGTATATGAAAGTAAAATAACTGCATATTTATGGTACTAACTAACTAGCCAGCCAGCTAGCTAGCTAACCAGCTAACACTGTTCAAGCTACAGTTTCTTGCTAAGTTTAGTCACTGAATGAAACAGACCTAAATAACAACATCTTATTTCTTAAAAGTTTAATAACTATACTGACAAAACCATATCGCTGCAAACATCAGTTGTAATCAGTTGTAAATGCACCAGCTCGCGTCTCCTCGTCTAAGAACTGATTTTCATTATCTTTCTTTATTTTACACTACAAGCTGAATGAACTGAAAGAGTCTTAACTCAGCTGAGCCAAATAGGCTGGCCCCGCCCACTGCATATATTTTGTCAGTTAAATGAGTAGACGCAGTTTAAACAGTTTAATATAAAAGGGTTATCATTAAAAAGAAACATTAGTCTGTAATCACCAGTATGAGTTTGATGGATAGTGACTGGACTGTAAAGGGATGATGGTGCATATTTCCACAGGTTGACAGAAAATTACAGTTATTTGCTGCTACTGAGCAACTGATTGCATTACTGTTAATTTACATACGCTGTTTGATTATTTGACAGTATTTTACAATTATTATAAAAACAGTAAGATACTGTTGCATATCCGCAGTAAGTTTACAGCAATTCATTACAGTGTATGTAATATTGTTGATAGGCTAACATTAGGTACAGTACAATAAGTGTTTTACACAGATAACAGTAATGTCTAAGTAAAGAAAGGATTTAACATACAGTTACAAATGTAGACAAATATCATATAATGGGCCACAGCTATCAGTGCCCCTCCAGTAAGATTTTAGTAGAAATTATAGCAAAATTTTCAGTTCCACAATTCAAATAGACAACCTGTTTATGTTTTAGAAATGTATTTGACACTGTTGCCCCCTAATTCACGCGTATTGACCGCAGATAACGAACCGTGCTGGCGTTTCTAAGTACCATGTTGCCGCTACAACCCCTAATCAAAATAATTTCCCGTAGCTATGTAGGCAATACGCCTCGCTTAAAGATGTGTGGCTGTGTGCTGTCTTTACTGTTCCAGTCTTAAAAAAGACCATGAGAGCATAGATGGACTTTGGAAGCAAGCTTAGCCTAAACAGTGGTGGATTTAATTAGAGCTTACAGCAGCGATGCAAAGACATTGTTTTTAAAACAGTAATGTGTGACCTAAAGAGAGGGACCCTCCAGTGAGTGAAATAAAAAAGACATGACTGTAAACGATACAAACGTCTACAGTTTACTAGAGTTGTGCTTGATTTACCACATCAGCACTGGTCAGAGCTTTACAGACCATGAGGCTTCGTTTATTAATACTAGTTTGTTACTAAAGTAGAGAAGCATATCAGTCCCTCTACTCAGTGAGCTGAGCCCTGGAGGCTCTCTGCGCTATCAAGCACAGGCATTGTAGAGAAAGCATGAACTTGGAGGTTCTGCTATGAGCTTGCTGGAGAACATCAGCAGTTATTGTTAGTGCTGTTACTGCTGATGTTTATTGGAGATTACTGTCTTCTATCCAACTTTCCGTTTTCAGTCTTAAAATGCTTCAGATTTGGGAGTGTAGTCAGGCTAAAGCTGGGCATCAGCTGCATCAGTTTTTTTCATGTTAGAACTTGCTGTAACTGATGTACTCATTTTCTCAAATGTTACATTTTTGGTATACGGCCTGAAGTTTGTAGACACCTGATCGTTGCAGCTATGTGTGCTTGTTGAACCACCCGTTCAAAACCCTGTGCAGTTAGTCTCCCTATTTATAGTGATCACAAACTTCTGAGATAGCTTCTCTGTGGGAGGTTGTGAGGTCATGCGCTGATGTTTTAAGAGAAGGTCTGGCTTCCAATCGATGTTCCAATTTATCCCAAAGGTGTTAACTGAGGTTGAGATCAGGGCTCTGTGCAGACCACTGCAGTCCCTCCACACCATGTCTTTGTGGATCTCACCAAAACTTTACTGTTGGCTCTACATAATCCAGTAGGTGGCCAAACCTAGATTTGTTAATCAGACTGCTATGCAGCCAAACCTAGATTTGTTAATCAGACTGCTATGCAGCCAAATCTAGATTTGTTAATCAGACTGCTAAGCAGCCAAATCTAGATTTCTTAATCAGACTGCTAGGCAGCGGAACTTAGATATGTTAATCAGACTGCTATGCAGCCGAATTTAGATTTGTTAATCAGACAGCTAGGCGGCCGAACCAAGATTTGTTAATTAGACAGCTAGGCAGCCAAACTTAGATTTGTTAATCAGACTGCTAGGCAGCCGAAGCTAGATTTGTTAATCAGACTGCTAGGTAGCCGAACCTAGATTTGTTAATCAGACTGCTCGGCAACCGAACCTAGATGTGTTAATCAGACAGCTAGGCGGCTGAACCTAGATTTGTTAATCAGACAGCTAGGCAGACGAACCTAGATTGGTTAATCAGACAGCTAGGCAGCCGAACCTAGATTTGTTAATCAGACAGCTAGGCAGCCAAACCTAGAATTGTTAATCAGACAGCTAGGCAGCCGAACTTAGATTTGTTAATCAGACTGCTAGGCAGTCAAATCTAGATTTGTTAATCAGACTAATAAGCAGCCGAACCTAGATTTGTTAATCAGATTGCTAGGCAGCCGAACCTAGATTTGTTAATCAGACAGCTAGGCAGCCAAACCTAGAATTGTTAATCAGACTGCTAGGCAGTCAAATCTAGATTTGTTAATCAGACTAATAAGCAGCCGAACCTAGATTTGTTAATCAGATTGCTAGGCAGCCAAACCTAGAATTGTTAATCAGACAGCTAGGCAGCCAAACCTAGAATTGTTAATCAGACAGCTAGGCAGCCGAACTTAGATTTGTTAATCAGACTGCTAGGCAGTCAAATCTAGATTTGTTAATCAGACTAATAAGCAGCCGAACCTAGATTTGTTAATCAGATTGCTAGGCAGCCGAACCTAGATTTGTTAATCAGACTGCTAAGCAGCCGAACCTAGATTTGTTGATCAGACTGCTAAGCAGCCGAACCTAGATTTGTTGATCAGACTGCTAGGCAGCCGAACCTAGATTTGTTGATCAGACTGCCAGTTAGAAGCCCGAAGGTTAATTCATCTCTCCAGGGCTTCCACTACAGTCAGTGTTTTGCATTGCACATAGTGATACTGGACTTGTGTGCTTGGTGTTAGAAACGCATTTCATGAGGCTCCCAGTGTGCAGGTCTTGTGTTAATGTTGATGACAGAGGCGGTTTGGAACTCGGCCGCTCCTCTCTGTGAGTTTGTGTGGCTGTTGTTCTGTGTGTTTTGTTTTGTTGTTCTGTTTTACAATAACAGCACTTACGGTCGACCAGGGCAAATCTAGCAGAGCAGAAATGCCAGTGTTCGTCAGAGAAGATTGCATGTGTATATGCACGATTAAGAGAAGAGTCCACATACTTTTGACCACATTGTGTACACTTGCTACATAAATATTTCCTCCAGTGATAAATTCAGAAGATTTTTAACAATAATTTTGAATTGCATATTAAAAGATAACTTTTAAAATTACTTTTTATGGCTATTTTAAATTGATAACTGTACTCCACACAGGCTGCATTAAAGTTTAAAGTCATTTAAAGCATGTATATATGAAACTAATTAGATGATGTTTTGTTTGTATAGCATATCAATAAGTGCACTGTTTATTCTAAACATATTTAGAATGAGTGTAGAAAGAGAAAGGTTAAAGCAAAAACAATAAAAACAACCAAATGGCTTATGAAAGAGAATAAAAGTGTAATGGGCGTATTTGAATTGTTTGTCTCAAGGCTGAATGAACCCTTTCATGCATAAATTATTTTTTAAAAAAATCAGATTTTGTGCTGAAAAATGCTTTTTTCTTGCACAGATCTGCATAAATAATCATATGGAATTTAATGTTACATAAAATTCAGTTTTATTAACAAGTTATTGAACTGAACACCATGCATTAGCGGAGTAACATACGATATTTAGCGGAGAACATACAATATTTAAAAACGTCTAAAATGTTTCCAATAATGCTTATATTTTTCCTCAAATCTTTCTTAAACTTTATATATATTATACTGTAAAACTAATATTTTATACAAACAATGCTAAATTTTCAGCTTCTATTTGTAACCTTTAAATAAAAAAATGCAAAATATTAGATGATTTGTGAGGTTTCCTCCTCTTTTCATAAAATATAATAAAATAATTTTGGTTCTGTTAAAAGCATGCTGATAGCACAATTAATAGAAACATTAATAAATCTGTTCAGGCTGGAATTTTGCTGCAAATCCTGTATGTAGGCCAGCGGTAGCAAAACATGTTTGTTACAGTAGTCTTACTTCTTGCTGTGAAATACCTCAAAACAGTCTGGACAGAGGGAAAATTAATATTGGACACAGATGTCATGCAGTAATAAATGAATATAAATGTATTACTTTTATACGTCTACACAACATATACAAAAACTATGACCTAAATGTTGCATTTTTGTGTTTATAACCGTTTTGTTGCATGATGTCCACATATGTAAACAGTTGGTTTCTGAGGCATAAAAACATCTAAAATAAGGGAAAAGAAGTTTAATATATATTTATATATTTAATATATAAATCATGTTCATTAGAGTCTGTTTGACACACAAATATTTTTTTTTACCTGATTTTAACTGATGTGGACACCATGCATGAAAGGGTTAAATTGGATAAAATCAAATGAAATTGTGGTGAAGTATAAGAACTGATGAGGCATTGAACTGCTTACTAAAGAGCCATAATTTAATCTGATAACTGAACTCTCAGGTTTAAGTCAGTTTAGAATTGTCACTTAAATAGAATTAAATTAATGTAATTTAAGGCCGAGTAAGCTGCAAGGATGTGAATCGGAAGCTAATTTCATTTGTTGATTCATCTCAGTCAGTGGAAAAGAAATCCCCTCTGTTCCTTTAAGAGTTCAGTTGACATGCTCTGGATCAGCGCTCCCGAAGTTCCCTGACCTCCCAGACTCTTAAATTTAATTAAAAGCTTTGAGGGGAAGCCTGTGGGATGTAACTGAATCACCCACTGTAACCACCTAATTAAACACTATAGAAAACGTTCGGTTCTACAGGCCGCCCGTTACTGCTAAGGAACGTAATTTGCTCCGAGATATAAAGGACGTAGTTTGGATGAGCTGTTTGTAAACAAGGAAGGAACGAACCCGGGTAGTACATAACTGTCAGCGTGATCAATGGCGTACTCCGCGTCTGCCGTTTTCTACTTTCTCTTTTCTGACAGATCAGTGAGTAGGGAACATGGAAAAGCAGGTTTACTTGGCAGACTGTCATCTACTCACGGCAAGGTTTTAGACGAGCACGCTGCATAAGCAGGGGTGATAGTGTGCTGCAGCGTTTCAGATCTGACAGGAAAGCAAATGTGTGAGCCTAATGCGTGCATTCACATCAGTCGACCTCAGAAGTAGCCAACGCTTATCTGCAGCCTTTAAAAGGACACTCTTCAAGCGTTCTTATTTAAAAGCAATGGTTATATTTAGAGATGCTCAGTGATATGGGAATCATTCCTCATAAAGGATTACTGGACAGATTTGACTGATATTTCACATCAATATTTGAGGAATTATTCATTGTAAACTGTGAAGAACAGAATGTTTAGCTAAAACTGAGCTGCTGTGATAAAATATCTGTATTTGACTCATAAGTCTGTATTTATAACACCTACAAAAATATAACTTACTGTTCTCTGTTGTAAATACGACTTGGTTTAGTCTCACTGTCTCAATGTCTGTAATTAGGCAGATACGCAAGTCCCACTGTCTCAATGTCTCTAATTTGGCAGATATGCAAGTCCCACTGTCTCAATGTCTCTAATCTGGCAGATACGCAAGTCTCACTGTCTCAATGTCTCTAATCTGGCAGATACGCAAGTCTCACTGTCTCAATGTCTCTAATCTGGCAGATACGCAAGTCTCACTGTCTCAATGTCTCTAATTTGGCCGATACGCAAGTCTCACTGTCTCAATGTCTCTAATCTGGCAGATACGCAAGTCTCACTGTCTCAATGTCTCTAATTTGGCAGATACGCAAGTCTCACTGTCTCAATGTCTCTAATTTGGCAGATACTCAAGTCTCACTGTCTCAATGTCTCTAATTTGGCAGATACGCAAGTCTCACTGTCTCAATGTCTGTAAGATATCTGGCAGATATCAGAATCAGAATTGTTTATTTCACCAAATATGTCACACATACAAGGAATTTGTTCTGAGAGGCACACATGCATGACATGAAACAAGAACAATATTAGAGAAAGCCACAAGAAGATACAATAAATAGAATAAGAATAATAAAAAGCCAGGAAAGTTGCTAATCAGCATGATGATGTTTTGTCAAACAGATATATGAAAATCTGTGCTTGTATGTGTACGCATATTCTACACATAAGAGAGTAGATTTTGAATAAGATTATAAGAACTATTATTTACAGAATGTAATACAGTGAGATTCAGTCCAGTTTGAATTTAAAGTGCAGGCTGACCATTATGGTTAATGAAAGTCACAGCTATGGGGAAAAATATGTATACAGAAACTACTGTCTGAATTAGGGGTATAAGAAAATATTGAAATATCGAATATCGGGATATTGTATTTCGTGATACTGCATCGATTCTCAAAAACACAGTATCGATACACAGATTCCTGGTAGACAGTGAGTCACATTGTGTTGTGTTTAAACTTCTGACCACTAGATGGCAGTGTTGTAATCCTATTTCAGCTCCACTCCAACATTAACAAGCAGCACAAGGGCGCAATGCTATTGTAAGCATTGGCAAACCTGTTCATACAGTGGTGTGTTTATAAAAGTAATATCTGAAACATATCAATATATCACTTTGCTTGCAGTATCGCAGTATCGCAGTACATCGTGATATATTGAATAGTGACCACTGTATCACGATACGTATTGTATCGATATTGTTTTGATACAACTCAAAGTACAATGGATGTTTTTTAATCATAATTAAATCCATCTTCTCCATGATTGAAAACCCGTTGTATATCGTCACTATCCAAAGAAAAACGTGTATCTTCATTTTTGTAGATTTTTATTTATATATATATATATATATATATATATGTATATATATATATATATATATATATATATATATATATATATATATGTATATATTTTTTTTAATTTATATTATTTATACATTATTTATCCATCCATGTGAATGTAACTGCTGTTGATAACATTGTGTGAAAATTTAATCAGGAATGGACCAATAGAAATGCCTTCAAAATTAAAAAAAAGATGTTTCATTGACTTTGACATTAAAATTAAAGAACATATTTGGCCTCTTCTGTAAAGTTGCAATTTTGGTGATACATGTTTTTCATTGGACAGTGATAAAATAGTATTTTGTAGAAGTCTTGTAGAGCCGCAAGCTGTATTAGCAGTGTATCAATAGTTGGGCTAATTTAATCGTCAGTGTTTGTCCAAAAGGTATGTACTGATGCAAAGGCCCAGTTTCACTTGGATGAGTTACCAAAACAAAACATGCCATTGTGAGTACATGGATGCTCTTTGAGAACAATTGCGTTTAAATGAAGCCAGACTTATAGAAACAACAAAATACAGCATGCAGCAGACCCTTCAAAGCCACTCACAGGCTGTGGTCACTTTGAAAAAGCATCTCTGTGATTTAGTCAAACAGGTTACAGTCTCCGTCGAGAAAGATTTCAGCCTCGCACGCTCTGACGTGATACAGTCCCTCACCCGACACAGCATGACAGAGGCAGGAGCAGATCAAAGCCTTTTGTCCCTTAAAAAGCAAAAATCTACATCCCACTACATCTCACTATATCTCACTACATCTCACTACATCTCACTACATCCCACTATATCTCACTACATCTCACTACATCTCTCTACATCCCACTATATCTCACTATATCTCACTATATCTCACTACATCTCACTACATCTCACTACACCTCACTACATCCCACTATATCTCACTACATCTCACTACATCTCACTACATCCCACTATATCTCACTATATCTCACTACATCTCACTACATCCCACTATATCTCACTATATCTCACTACATCCCTCTACATCCCCTTACATCTCACTACATCCCTCTGCATCCCCTTACATCTCACTACATCCCACTATATCTCACTACATCTCACTACACCTCACTACATCCCACTACATCTCACTACATCCCTCTACATCCCCTTACATCTCACTACATCCCTCTACATCTCACTACATCTCACTACATCCCTCTACATCCCCTTACATCTCACTACATCCCTCTACATCCCCTTACATCTCACTACATCCTTCTACATCCCCTTACATCTCACTACATCCCACTACATCCCTCTACATCCCACTACATCTCACTACATCTCTCTACATCCCCTTACATCTCACTACATCCCTCTACATCCCCTTACATCTCACTACATCTCACTACATCCCCTTACATCTCACTACATCCCACTACATCCCCTTACATCTCACTACATCCCCTTACATCTCACTACATCCCTCTACATCCCCTTACATCTCACTACATCCCACTACATCCCTCTACATCCCCTTACATCTCACTACATCTCACTACATCCCCTTACATCTCACTACATCCCACTACATCCCCTTACATCTCACTACATCCCACTACATCCCCTTACATCTCACTACATCCCTCTACATCTCACTACATCTCACTACATCCCTCTACATCCCCTTACATCTCACTACATCTCACTACATCTCACTACATCCCACTACATCTTACTATATCTCACTACATCCCACTACATCTCACTATATCTCACTACATCCCACTACATCCCACTACATCTCTCTACATCCCACTACATCTCACTACATCCCACTACATCCCTCTACATCCCACTACATCTCACTACATCTCTCTACATCCCACTACATCTCACTATATCTCACTACATCCCACTATATCTCACTACATCCCACTACATCCCACTACATCTCTCTACATCCCACTACATCTCACTACATCTCACTACATCCTACTACATCTCTCTACATCCCACTACATCTGACTACATCTCTCTACATCCCACTACATCTCACTATATCTCACTACATCCCACTACATCTCACTATATCTCACTACATCCCACTACATCCCACTACATCTCTCTACATCCCACTACATCTCACTACATCTCACTACATCCTACTACATCTCTCTACATCCCACTACATCTCACTACATCCCACTACATCCCTCTACATCCTACTACATCTCTCTACATCCCACTACATCTCTCTACATCCCACTACATCTCACTATATCCCACTATATCTCACTACATCTCACTACATCTCACTACATCCCACTACATCCCACTACATCTCTCTACATCCCACTACATCTCACTATATCCCACTATATCTCACTACATCTCACTATATCTCACTACATCCCACTACATCTCTCTACATCCCACTACATCTCACTACATCCCACTACATCCCTCTACATCCTACTACATCTCTCTACATCCCACTACATCTCTCTACATCCCACTACATCTCACTATATCTCACTACATCTCACTACATCTCACTACATCCCACTACATCCCACTACATCCCAGTAAGTACTCCATCAAATAAAATAACAAATTGGGAGCTAGCACAACTTAACAATAAACAAAATTGTTAATAAGCGTGATTTGAAGTTTTATCAAACTTCGTTGAAAGATCTCCCGTGGAGAAAAGACTATGTGAACTATTGTTTTGCTTCTATTTAGATCACAGCTTTTATTTAGTGCCAAACATGGATTCTTGCAGAGAGCAGGAGGCAGCCGTTGTTTCAATGGTTGCTTGCCAAAAGCTTCGGCCATCTTTGGCTTTCCTTTTTCTTTCGTTGGCTACCTTTTCTTAAATTATGTAATGATTAGGAGCAGTCGGGAGAATTATTTTTCTGAAATATTTACTACAAAATGTTTCACTATATAAACACACAGTCAAAAACTAAAATGACCTGAGCGTCTGTCACAAACTCTGTTTATATAAGCCTATGTGCTGTAGTATTGAAACTAGGGTTGTGCGATATTGACAAAAAATGGTATCTGGATATTTTCTGTAATTTTGTGGATAACCATAAAAAACAATATTTAGCATTATTTAAAAATGTGTTTGTAGAAATCTTATATTTTACTGGCTTACACTTTTTAAAGGATATTAATATTCATCCTTCTATCCATTATCTTCCGCTTTACCTGCTAGTCTGGGTCACGGGGGGGGCTGGAGCCAATCTCAGCATCATTGGGCGAAGGCTCTGTTTTAGTAAATGACTCTGCTGAAGTTTGCTGAGTGAGTGTTTTGCTGGACTCCTTAGCTGGTTTAGGTCTATCTTGGACAGCGCGCTCCCAAAGTTCTTCATACTCCTCATACTCTGTGCTGGTTTGTTGGGAGATGATGGAACAGGTTAGCTTCATACTCCTCATACTCTGTGCTGGTTTGTTGGGAGATGATGGAACAGGTTAACTTCATACTCCTCATACTCTGTGCTGGTTTGTTGGGAGATGATGGAACAGGTTAGCTTCATACTCCTCATACTCTGTGCTGGTTTGTTGGGAGATGATGGAACAGGTTAGCTGTTGAGAGATCTTTAACGACTGCTTTCTTACAAAGTCTGCTAATTGTCGTCTTCCGAGCAACATCAGTCTTTTCAGATCCAGACCAGCTCCACACGAGTGAAGATGATCCTCGCCTAGGTGGTAGACTGCGAGGCTGGTGGTGTCTGAGTTTCTTCTCCTGGTGCAGTGTGTTCACTCATTTCCAGCTTTAGGTGTGCTGTTTAGCAGCTATGCTGGCACATAGTATGGGCACTCAGTGCGCACTCGCAGCAGCCTGTACTAAAGCGTGCTGAGTCGAGGTGTTTTGATTGTTGTTGTTTTTTTCAGTCAGTAGTGTATTCGATAAGTCAGCGCGCTCATCGTTAACACGGTAATTCAGATACAGCAGTTTGACTTGATGCTAACGTGTGGTGGGAAGTATAGCAGAGATTTACATTATCATCACATGTGTTTCTGATAACCAGAGGCTTCTAATCAAGTAAAGGTTTTATGTTGGTCCAGTACAGGTTCTAGTACTTTGTTTCCTGAGCACTGAGCTCTTCACCAATAACTGTAAGGCTGCTCCAACATAAAGCAGGTAACAAAGTACTAGAACCTGTACTGGACCAACATAAAAACCTTTACTTGATTAGTAGTGTTGGGAATTTATATTAAAGCTTATTAGACAGAAAGCTCCGAGCTCACGGGAAGGTCAGGGCTTTTTGGGACCCCCGCTATATACCCTGCAGCGTTATCTTGGGAACTTCTATTTAAGAACCACTCTACCCAAAAGAATGCTGTGGCCAGGTGTACGAGGGCTGGAAAAAGCAGACAGGCAGCCCTATAAAAGACAAACAGTCAAAGACATCTTTGAGACCAGGTTGGACCAGGGCAGACCAGGGTGTGAGAGCTCAGAGGAACGTCGGTATCGCAAGCCCCTCGAATAAAAAGCTTAAACCCTGGACTGGTCTCCCTCTTCATTCTGACGGCAAAAAACGAAGATACAACAGTAGCCTCTGTAGATGAGTACTAAAATCCTTCAAGAAGTGTATACTGGTAAAGTATAAGACTTCTACAGAGGCTACTAATCAAGTAAAGGTTTTTATGTTGGTCCAGTACAGGTTCTAGTACTTTGTTTCCTGCTTTATGTTGGAGCAGCCTTACAGTTATTGGTGAAGGTCTCAGGGCTCATGGCTGGGTTCTAGTCTCTCTAGTCTGTAAAAAGTCTTGCATAATGATGAAACACAGCAAGCGTCATCATATGTGGATTGTTTATTATTTTCGTCTTTAGTCATTTTATGTTATTTGAATGATATTAAGAACTTTATAAATTAAAAATGATGTAAACTACAGCAGCTTAGCATGCATATTTGGTGCACCTATGTCTTTGGGTAAATACATTCATGGCCTTGTTTAAGTGTCCATGCATGTACTGTTAGCTTAATAGAGTAGTTGTCCTGGGAACAGCTGTTGTAATAGAGCTCAAATAGGGGTGCTCCACTTTTCCTCTCTCTCTATCTCTCTCTTCGCTCTCCTCTCTGAAAGGGGATATTTTTAGAGAGGTAGTCTCGCTATCAGTAGAGTAAGGGGTCCATTATTCATTGCCGCATGTGTGTGTGTTTCTGTGTCAGTGTCTCTTTCCTTATCGGGGGCTACACTTTCCAGGGGTATGTGCCCATCCTTCTGTTTTCATGAACCTAAATTATTCATCATTTTGCTGCCGTGGAGCCATAAAATCTTTTCAGAATCCATCAGCACGATTGACCAGACCACTGGCCATCAGCCGTCTTTTCATGAGTGGTATGTAGTGACCTTCTTTCGCACGTTAGGTGGCTTAAAGACACCAGGGTTAATTAGTGAAGAGCTCAAGTGGAGAACTGCAATCATCCAGCAATCTTGTAGGCGCTGGGCTAAGAGCTGAGCTGTGGCTCGGAATACGTGATCCTCACTAATTGGAACCTGAATGATGTCGCCTCCGTTGTAGTAGGAAATCAGCCCTGCTGCTGCTGCTGCTGCTGCTGCTGCTGATGATGATGATAATTATGAGGATGATGGTCACGATTGTGATGGCTGATTGAGTTCACTTCTTCCATCCCAAGACACATCACGTATGTTTTTTTAATGTCCCCTGATTCTGAAGAGAGAGTACCTTCAGCGGAGTCCACACTTTTTTTATTTATGAATGCTCATTCACTGAATGTCCTGTTCCCAAAGCGTAGCGATCAGGGTTCTGCGAGGCCATTACTTCAATTCCATCCACTCGCTCCAGCCTGTGTGTGGACAGGGCCACAAATCAGTGTCCAAACTGCCTGCAACAGCCTGCTTGTTCACTGCTGTAGTTCGTTTCACATGCTGGGTCAAGTTAGTTCATGACGATGCTGGCTATTTCAATCCATACAGTAGCTTATGTCAAAGGTTTTAGACACCTTTCTATACCTTTAAAATAACTGAACAACTGTAAGAGTTCTTTGGAATTATGCCACGGAATAGCCAGTCTGGGTTCTCTAAATTACCTTTCAATGGACGTTTGAGGAACCTTTTTAAAGTGATGCCATTTTCATCAGTGATTGGAATCACTAGATGCTCATCTTGTGCGGACAAGGGGTTATAAGTAAAATCTTTAACTGCTATAGAACTTTTACATTACACTCTTGAAAAGGACGTTTGAGGAACCTATTTAAAGTGATGCCATTTTCATCAGTGTTAAAGTCCACATTGGAATTACTAGATGATGTATAGAACCTTCCAAGATTCAAGATTCAAGAGTTTTATTGTTATATGCGCAGCAGAAACAGACAATTACACTGTACAATGAAATTCTTACTTTGCTGCTCCTCAATTTACCAGTAGATAAAGATAACAAAATGGAATAGAAATATACAAAATATATAAAGTGTAATAATATATTGTAAATAGAAGAAAATACAATTAAAGTTAATTTAAAAAAAAATAAAATAAAAGTTACATCTGCAAGTATAGACAATTATGGTCCATCAAATCGTTCTTTGAGTGATGTTGTAAAGAGTCTGAAACTTCAAAAGCCTTTCAGTGGATGGGTCAAGGTTATTAGAACCATATTCCCACCTAAATACATAAAAGCCCATTTGACACCAGTGCACATCTTAAGAAGCTAATATTATAACCAATAATAATAACCAACAAACTCCAACAGGTTAGAAAATCTTCACCAACTAATATGCTGGTCGGATGTAATTGACCACATTTCTTTATGTACAGTAGCTCATGTCAAAGGTTTTAAACAGCTTTCTAAACTGAAAGGGTTGTTTGGAATTATGCCACGGAATAACCACTCTGCGTTCCCTACATTACCTTTCAATGGACGTGTGAAGAACCTTTTCAGAGTGATGCCATTTTCATCAGTGTTTAAATCCACATTGAATCACTAGATGTGCATAGTGTGTTAATATGCATCTTGTGTGGACAAACAGGTTCTAAGCCAAATCTTTAACTGCTATAGAAACTTTACATTACACTCTTGACAATTACAGTCCATTAAATGGTTCTGTCAGTAAAACTGGCTTGTAGAAGCTATAAAGAACTTCAAAAACCTTTCAGTGGTTGGTTCAAAGCTATTAGAAGCATATTCCCACCTAAATACATGAAAGCACATTTGACACCAGTGCACATCTTAAGAAGCTAATATTATAACCAATAATAATAACAAATAACCAATAACAGTATTGACCAGTATAATTGTACACTAGCAAAAATTAAAACAAACTCCAACAAGTTAAAAATGTTTTACCAACTACTATGATTGTCAGATATAAATGACCACATTTCTTCACTTTTCACTCTAAGAAACAGCAAACACATGCAGTCTAAATTAATTGTAATATTTTACCACTGGGGCTGTCAAAGGAAAAGTTTACAAGACAGTGGTGAGACCTGCTATGTTGTATGGTTTGGGGACAGTGGCATTGACAAAAAGACAGGAGAAAGAACTGGAAGTAGCAGAGCCGAAGATGTTGAGGTTCTCCTTGGGAGTGACAGGGATGGATAAGGGTAGGAATGAGACCATCAGAGGTACAGCACAGGTTAAACAACTAGGGGATAAAGTGAGACAGGCCGACTGAGATGGTTTGGACATGTCCAGAGGAGGGACAGCGGGTATGTTGGTAGAAGGATGTTAGAAATGCAGCTGCCAGGAAAAAGACAAAGAGGAGGACCAAGGAGGACATATATGGATGTAGTTAGAGAGGACATGGATGTAGGTGGTGTGAGGACAGAGGATGCAGAGGACAGAGTGAGATGGAGGAGGAGACTCGCTGTGGTGACCCCTGAAAAGGGAAAAGCCGAAAGAAGAAGAAGAAGATTTTAGCACTGGGGTTGGAGCTTTTTAGCATTCATAACAGTTTTGTTTGGTATGTGTTAATTAGCTCATTTGCCATTTTTCATTCATTTACATGTATATACACACACACACCCTCACACAGATTTAATTGTTATTCTTATTTAAGTGGTAGTCTGATGTTTTTATCAGTTTTTTTCCAGTAGAAGTCTTTGTTAAAGTCTTAAATAGGGAAGGCTTAGAAACTGAAAGGGTTCTTTGGAATTATGCCACAAAGTAACCACTCTACGTTCCCAACATTACCTTTCAATGGACGTTTGAAGAACCTTTTTAAAGTGATATCATTTTCATCATTGTTTAAATCCACATTGGAATCACTAGATGCTCATCTTGTGTAAAATCTTTAACTGCTATAAAACCTTTACAAATGACAGTCCATCAGAGGGGTGGTTTGAGTGATGTTGTAGAAAATGTAAAGACTCTTTAACCTTCTTTATAAAGGTTTTTAGAAACATATGCCCGTGAAAGTAACCGTGTAGGAACTTGTTTTTGTATTGTGTCAGTTATTTCGAGAAATATCGGAGATGGCTTTTAGTTTCTGGTACTTTTCAGTTCTGTTTGAATAAAAAGACAGTATCAGTTATCAGATCCCTCAGTAGGTCATCTAAGAACAGCCAGTGCCCCTAACCGGTGGACTGATTGACTTATTAACCTATGTTGGAACTCATACACAAGAATTTCAAGGGGCTTTCGGAGCCTGCAGCAGTATCAACAGGCAGTGCTTGTTTGCTGTGGCTGCTACTGTCGCAAACGACAACGTGCACTAATATTTCAACACAGAATACAGCAATAAACGACTAGCCGCTATGAAGTGAGCCCACTGTTCTCTCCCTTATTACTTAATTATAGATAAAAAGTTCCTGCCTCTGAGTGCCTCTAATGTGAATTCCATTTCTTTTCCACTGAAGGTATTTTGAAGTATTGTGTAGTCGTCTGTGTGATGGAACAGATACATCACCTTTTATTAGTGTTTCAGTCTTTGTGGACATCCGTTAGAGGTGTGGTCAGAACACAGTTCCTTTCTTCCTGCTACTTTAGTGATAGGATTAGGATATAATGACACACACATTTCACAAGATAATATACACTATCATTTTTTATTTTCTATACAGAATTGAGAAAGAAATGCTACCATAACTTCAACATGTGTTTATTCATTCATAGTTCCCAAAATATCTTTTTATTTGTAATTCCCATAAAAGTGCTTGGAATTAATGGCACTAGAAAACATGACAAAATTAATTATAACACATATAAACAAAAGTGTAGGATATATGCTTAATGAGGTTGTCCACAAGGAAGAGCTACTGGCAGCTGGCAGTGTAGTAAAAGTTATAAATGGGTTACCACATACCACATATGTTGTGTTTTTGGGAATAGCGTTTTGAATAAAACTATATACACCATTCTGAGTTCATATATCATGAAGCTCCCAATAAAGATCTACTTAAGTCATAAACTGCTGTAGTATTATCATTATGAAGGCCCTTGTAAACAAACACTTGAAAGTTCCTAAATATGACTAGTACTTTGATTATTTAACCCTTGCTATATCAGTAGATATACCAACAGGGGTTTGCTTGTCCTTAAGACAAATCCATCAATTCATTCCCACTGGTCTGATAATTCAGCTTTGACTTTTAATTAGTAATGTTTAGTAGGCTCGTTGAATACAAATGTGTGGCACATTGCGAGGGGGATATTCTGCATCCCCTGATGTGAACCCAAAGCCATTTAAGGGTGTATAACTTCACTCCACTTACGCAGTCTTTACACAGCAGAAGTTGAGTCATTTATCTAAATCCTCGAAATCAATTACGCCAGTGTCGGTGCCAACACAGTGGATTGGAGGTTTTAATTTTCTTCTGGCCTCTCTGGGTAGCAATCCTGCTGGCATTTAGACTGTCTGATTACTCTCAGTTGACAATTCACCAGCTTAACGCATCTTGGCATTAGTCTTCACGCAGTAGCATCCCAGATGAGTTCTATTTTGGGAAAAGAGAGAAAAACGTCTTCTCTTGACGTTGGCACTCTTATCTTGTAAGTTGAGTGCAGCCGATATAAACTTGCAATAATGCAATAAATGTAATAAGTGATGTGATTACTTTGAAAATAATGGGTTATCTGCTAATAGTGTTACAGTGAATGTGTTGGTTAACAAGTTGAAATTGAGATTGTCTGGTGAATTATGCAGAGTAATTCCTTTTGGTTGGACTGTCTGGTTTGGTGTAGTTTTGGTGTGTTCTTAATTTCACTTGCTGTGCATTGTCATACTGACACATAATATTGAGCCAAATGAAACAGCAGAACATTTTTTCTACTGTTATAAAGGATTCAGTCTCCATTTACTACTCACCAAATTAGTCATCTTATTTTAAACCACATGCAAAATCGTCTTCACACCCCATTCTAGGCAGCACTGTTTTATACATGGAAACATTTTCTCTAATTATATTTCTTGATATACTGTACGATAGAAAAGAGAACTGTGTTGGAACAGGGAAAATGAATATGTGATATGCATGAGCAGTATTGCATCACATGTTATCACAGTAAAACAGGTGGAAACACAACAGGTCAGGTGATATTTAGCAGTAGAGCCTGTGCCTGTCCTGACACAATAGCCACAATTACTATGGTTGTCTGGGTAAATACATAAAAGCACATTTGACACCTGTGTACAGTGTTAAAGAGCTAATATGTCCTGTAACCAGTAATATTGGCCAGTATGATTGTACACGGTCCAAAATGAAACAGACTTGTTTTAACTTGTTGCTTTACCAACTGGTATTTTAGCATTTTTAATAGTTTTATTTGGTATGTGTTAATTAGCTCACTTGCTATTGTTGATGCTTTTAGCAGTTTTATTCTAGTAGTTATTTCAGTAGTTTGTGTGTTAATGTCGTAAATAGATATGGCTTAGTTTTACTGTTTTGACTGTGATATATATATATATATATATATAATATATATATATATTATATATATATATATATATATATATATATATATATATATATATATACCGTTGCTGTCCAATGAAAAACAGGTATCTTCAAAATAGCAACTTTACAGGAGAGGCCAGAAATTGTCTTCACTTTCAATGCTAATCAATAGAACCAGAATTTCCTTTATCAAAGCTATTTTGGAGCATTTCTATTGGTCCATTCATCATAATTTTTTTCTCACAATTTAAACAGCCACTGCATTTAATTAATGTAGAAAAATAGAAATTGACAAAAAAGGAGATTCATGTTTTTTTTTCGTCCATTTTAAGGTTTTTACATCGTGTGTGAACATTTCATGACTAATGGACCAATGGAAATGCTCCAAAATAGCTTGGGAAAAACATAAAAAATAAAGAATGTTTTTGGTTGCAATTCTGGAACAATTGCAGGTTCTATTAACTTACATTGAAAGTTAAGTTACTATATTGGAGTTATATTGAAGTTGCCACATAAATGAAAGCTAAGCAGACTTTTATAGTGATTTTTGTACTGTGAAGCCTGCTTGTGAATATACTGCGTCATCCTCGTCATCATCCAAAGCAGACATGATCTCATTTATTCGTACCTGAACAGGAAGCTGGTACATGTATGTCTGAGGGTTTTAGATGAATGAAATCAAAGCACTAGCCAAGTCCTCCTTTGTGAAGTGACACCTTTGGCAGCCTCCACGTTTGGCAGAGTATCAGATGATTGTGCTCTCCCTTCACAAGTGGACCGGCTCACTCACCCACCACCAGATTGTTTTTCCCTCAGGGCCTTTGATGTGGTTCACCCTCCTGTTCTCCGTCAAGCACACAGGAATACCAGGTTAAGGAAATCACCATAGATTATCTGTGGAGCTATGGCACCAAACCAAGCTTTGGCGATGTTGGAGAGAATGGATGTAGTTGAGTTTATTTATTTTGCTTAGCCCACATATACTGTGCTGTACGTTGAATATTTGTTATGAATACATGCTGTTTTATGAGCTCGCACTGTGTGCTGTCACTGTGTGAGTCGTATAGATCGTTAGGCTACATTCTGTCTTAATGATTTAACCAAGATGTGCTTAAATTTCAAACATGCATTTCAGTGCATTGTTTATTATCAGACGTTGGCAAACAAAGTTTAGTTTATGATACTAACTGCTGGTGTTTCACCAGTAACATGGAAGCCCAGCACATTTACAGAGAGTAAGCTAATTTGCCAGTGGCCATGGTCAGAAGAAAGGCAGTCTGGATCTCACATTTAAGATAATAATATTGGTCTTAATCTCTCAATGCTCTCTCAATGCTCTTAACTTGATGTATTAGAATATGAGACAGCTTATGTATACTTCTATATAGATAGATTCTAAAATTGTATATGTAGGTACATTCTAAAAGATGGTATCCTTCATCGTTACTACATCACTGTCTTCTGTGTGCTACTTATCAAGTTCAAACAGAGTCTCAGTTGGTCAGCAGTGCCAGATTTGTGTAGACTTTTATATCTTGCTATGACAATAACTGTTTATCAGTTGTTTATCACATTGTAGTATTTAAGAATTAACTTTTGTTTAAAGCATAAACACAAAGAAAACTGTTTTGATTATTTAAAATTATTTCATTTTGAAATTTTAATTGTTTATTATTTTTTTTACTATATAACTGCACACAGGTTTTGGCTGGTATATTCCAGTAACATAATAGTGTGCATGCCAGAACGGGAGGTAGAACCTGTTATCATGAGGAACCTCTGAGTCGTCCCACTCGGCAGAGTGACTGGCCAGTCAGGAGAATTTAGTGAGGTGATAAGGCTCTTTGAAAAATGTATGGTTTGAAAAAGGAGGTGATTTTCCTACTGTCTCTGTAAAGATAACAATGGAATGCATTCACGCAACATTTCAGTGGAGTGGCTGATACACATGGTTCCAGAATTTTCCATTGAGATGTGTGCAGTTTCGGAACCATGTGGCTTTATTAGTGTTGAAGCAGCTCCAGTTAGTGCCGCGTTTTCTTTTACTGTGGACTGAAGTGAGGATGCTTACGAGTAACTGACTAACACAGTTAGTACATACTAGTGAGGAAGCGGTTACCAGATTAGTATTACCATTTCAAATGTATTCATCATTTCTATTCATCATTAAAACTGTGCTTGACTGATTGATACAGTAATTAAAACTCATGGTAAGTCATGGTGTAGCACAGAGGTCACTAATAGTGTCTGGGTCTGGGTTCTGATCCAGGCGGTGTCCATTGTGGACCGAAACCGATAAACTATTGAGAACTATTTAATTCTGACAGCTGACAGCTCAGCTCACACTTTTTTTTTTTTTTATAAGTAAACACTTTAAGATGCACTTTTTTAAAAAGCATTCTGTTTCTTTTTTAACCTATCCCTTGTTTTTACTTAAAGTGAGGAAATTTTTTTTGTTTGAAGTTTTATAAATAATGAATTCAGTTCAGCATTTCAACAGTAAATATACTGAAATATACTGAACAGTATGTGTGATGTGTTGGTGTTTCAGTAGCTGATGGTATAAGATGCTGATACTGGGTTACTTCAGTAAACAGGATACACCACTGAATCATTACACACGTTAGAAATGATGGTGGTCCAGACCTTGGCCTGGAGAAATCTCCTCTAACTGGACCGTACTGAACTCTAATTGAGTATCTCTGATCTAACATCAAGCAAAGTCAGCAGCAAGTCTCTTAAATGCAGGTGTGCAGGTACAGCACGCAGTGTTGGTTTGTTTGGTGGAAACATAACAGACTGAGAAGTGAGTCTGAAGTGTATTCGTGTTTAGGACAGCTTGATTGAAGATGATCACGCTGTCTGTTCACCACCAACTAATATAGCGAAAGTGGTGAAATGTGCTACCTTGTTAAAATGTCTTACTGTATAGCATTTCTACAAGTAGCTCCATACACAAAACTCTAAGTAGGCTATTTTAACAGCTGAACACAGCTTAATCAAAACAGCCCACCAGCACTGAAACCACACTGTCAAGCCAGCTTCTTATTCACCAGCTTCTTGTTTAATTTTCTTGTTCCATCTTAAACGATGCAGCAGTTATTATATTGCCTCAGATGCCAGTGTGTAACTGCTGCATCATTTAAGGTGTAACTCGGTGTAAGGTGTAACAAACACTTAGCAAACAAGAAGCTGACTTCAGTCTCATATTAAAACTACAGAGAGGACAGTTTGAAATAGGGGTGTAATAAAATATCGAATATCGGTATATTATGTTTTGTGATACTGTATCGATTCTCAACAACACAGTATCGATACACAGATTCCTGACAGACAATGAATCATTGTATGTTGTGTTTAAACCTCTGACCACTAGATTGCAGTGTTATAATCCATTTTCAGCTCCACTCCAACATTAACAAGATGCACAAGGGCGTAATGCTATTGTAAGCGTTGGCAAACCTGTTTATACAGTGGTGTGTTTTAATGGTAGGATTTGAAAAATCACAATATATCATGGTTTGCAGTATCGCAATATATCGAATTGTGAGCGCTGTATCACGATACGTATTGTATCGCCAGGTTCTTGCCAATACACAGCCCTACTTTGAAAAGAGTTACACTTAGGATGTTCTTATAGCCATCTTATCAGTCATGTTAAGCTGAGTATGTATTGAATTACCATTAAAAACCCAACACACTTGCGTGTTTGTTCAGTTTGAGCCTCTCCATGGTGCCACCTTTAATGTTAATGCACATTTGATGTGTTTTTTTATAAGCTGTTGGTATTTTTAAGTGCAGTATAAATTTAGTGCACATGTTAGATTGTTAGATACTTATTTGACCAATTTTATAGTCAGTGCCTAATCACAGAATCATTTCTCCATCACTCAAACGAAGGACAGCGGTATCTGGTTGGGATTACACTCTGCTCTGGCTTCTTAAGCTTAACGTTTTCCACGTCGGTGCTTCTGTTAAACTGTAAATGCTATTTGATTGTTTGGAAATTGACAGTATAGCTCCCATGATTCCTGCTTGGTTCAATAAAACCCAATATAACGTTCCATATATTTCACTGTGGAATTCTATATCAAGATGCTTTAATTAGAGATCACCCACTTACGATCCACATTAAAGAAAACCAATTTATAGAAAACTGTTAAGGCTTTTTTGCTTATGGCAGGCAGCATAAAACTACTTGACCCATGAGTCCTGTAATTCCACCAGAGATGCTGCTGAACCCTCCAGCTTCAGCAGGGTTTATTAAAGAAAGTGCAGAGTGTATTTTTCCTCTCGTTGTAGTGCTGCTGTGCATGCATTTCAAGGCCCTAATTACTGGCTAAAGAGAATTAGATGGACTGGGGGAAGAAAAGAGAGAGTATAGGAAAGTGAGGTAATGAAAAAAATGAATGAGACAGAAAAGATATAAAAACAAGTAAGAATGCTAAAAAGTAGTAGTCACAGTGTATTTACTGTTCTCCGCTGTGTGCTCTGTCAATAAGATGAGAATCTGATCCTAATCAGCGCTGCTGCTCTGAGAAGCTTTGTGATTACGGGCTCAGGTTATATTTATGAATTGGGGAAAACCTATTAAGCGTATGAGGCCAGAACTCTCTTCCAGGTAAGCACAGTTTTACAGCTTCAGCTGCAGCTGTTATTCTAAACTTTCTTATTGAAGTTACCTTTAAAAGACGGAGCAATTGTCTCTCAGCAGTGAGAGCTGGGCCTTTTTTTATTTACAGTACTGTGTACACGTCAGAGAACCTTTCACTTATCTACTTTCCAGTCAAAACAGCCATGAAGTGCAGACTGTTCAGTTTTAGTGCCAGGAAAGCAGAAAACATGGCACTGTGTAGACACCTGAAGCACATAAGCAGATTGTTTAAAACCATTTGTCTCTGCAATAAGTCAAGCATAAAAAAGTCTGTTGACCTCGGCCGTCATGTACATTCATTAAAAAACCAACAACAGACTAATGCGTTTCCCAAAAGTTTGAAAATTGTTAATCAAACTCCTAATAGTACATGAAACTAATACTTTTTATATTAAGCTTGTTTACAAATAAGTGTGTAACATTTTCTTGTGCAAATATTTCCTTTATATTATTTCCTTTAAATAAGTTGACACAGAAGCTTCAACAATTACATGCACTATACAACCAACAGCGTTCACTCGTCTGCTTTCACACACATATGAACTTGAGTGACGATTATTCTTAATTGGGCCTGTCGGTCCACCCTTTACAGCTATAACAGCTTCAACTCTTCTGGGAAGTCTTTGCACACGGTTTCCGAGTGTGTTTATGGGGATTTTTGACTTCTTCCAGAAGTGCATTTGGACTTGAAGGCCTGGCTCGCAGTCTTTGCAGTAATTAATCTATCAAGCTGAGGTCAGGACTTTATGCAGGCCAGTTAAGTTCTTACACACCAAACTTGCTTATCCATGTCTTTATGGAGCTGCTTTGTGCACCGGTGTGCAAGTGTCGGAACAGAAAGTGGCCGTCCCCAAACTGTTCCCACAAAGTTGGGAGCATGAAATTGTCCAAAATCTCTTTTTCTGCTGAAGCATTAACAGTTCCTTTCACTGGAAGTAAGGGGCCGAGCCCATCTCCTGAAAAACAACCCCACACTATAATCCCCCCTCCACCAAACTTACACTTGGCACAGTACAGTCAGATATACTGTTCTCCTGGCAACCGCCAACCCAGACTTGGTCACTCCAGAGAACACGACTTCACTGCTCTAGAGTCCAGTGGTGGCATACTTTACACCACTGCATCTCACTCTTTGCATTGCACTTGGTGATGTAAGGCTTGGATGCAGCTGCTCAGCTATGAAACCCATTCCATGAAGATCCCTATGCACTGCTTTTAAGCTGATCTGAAGACCACATGAAGTTTGGAGGTCTGTAGTGATTGACTCTGCAGAAAGTTAGTGACCTCTGCACACTATCCCCCTCAGCATCCGCTGACCCCGCTCTGTCATTTTACATGGCTGCCACTTTGTGGCTGAGTTGCTGTCGTTCTTAATCGCTTCCACTTTGGTCAGGGGGGGACTGAAGATCATCCCAGCGTCATTGGACGAAGGCGGGGTACACCATGGACAGGTCGCCAGTCCATTGCTTGGCCAACTCACACCTATGACCAATTTAGAGTGACCGATCAACCTAACATGCGTGTGTTTGGAGTGTGGGAGGAAACCGGAGTACCCCACCGTGCATTGTGGAAGTATCTGCAAATATAAGCTGACATATTTTTGGTATATCACCATATCCTCTTGCCTGATTAGCTCAGTAATGAATGAATTAAGATAAACCTACTTACTTCACACAACCTTTTAATCTCTCTCTCTCTCTCTCTCTGTACACAGAGGTTTAGACATATAAGACATTGTGGTACCCAATAGCATCATCCTTGGTGAATTTCATAATTGGCCAATTATTGGAGATTGCTTTGAACCCTGGCTTTTTCTCTTTTTCTCCTTCTTTGCTGCTGATGAAAGAGTTAATGTAGTATCTTATTTTCAGATCTGCTTCTATTTGTTTAAGCAATTCAGTGCAATTCAATGCATGTTTGTTTCTCTCTGCGTGCTGTCACTGAGTTTTAGCCATCTCTGTGCTATAGCTGCAGATAGAAACAGGGCTGCAGGTGGAGATCCCGGCGAAGCTTCGTCAGCAACTCGTTGTGTTGTTTTTGTTTATAGCAGTGCGGTGATGCCCAGAGACACAAGAATGAATTCTATCATGCACTATTGATGATAAGCAGACCCCCCTCACTCCTCTTTCTCTCTCTCTCTCTCACACTCTTTCTCCTTCCACCCTCCCCTACATCGCTCATTAGTTGATACGCCTGTAGCGAACAGCTTGGTGGTACGCTGTACCAGTCTTTTGGCTTTTTTGACCTTGTGTCGTTTGTGTGATATTTCTCTGGGACTGTTCATGCCCGGTCTTTCATCCGTTTCCAAAGCCGATCCCACCAGTCTCAAGGTGATTAAATAAAACCAGGCCTGTTGTGTGCACTAGAGTTGATGCGCACTCACTTTGCGAGGGGTTCAAATGAGGTCGATCGTCTGCCTCGCCTTTGAAGAGCACTTTCGGTTAACAAACACGCTCACCAGAAGTCAAGTGCTGCATATCAAGTTGTAAAGCAGCTCAGGCCGTTCCACAAATACATGACAGCACTTGAGAGAGCTAATTTCTAATGTGATGTTTTTCACAGTTGGAGGTAGACAGCGGTATTCCACTGATCTGAACAAATCATAAATAATTAGTGATTTGAAAAGGAATCACTTCCCCTTAGCAAGGCCACGCTACGTTTGGACATGTCTGTTTCACTGTGTCTCTAATGCCAAATAATGCAGAGATGACTCTTAACCTTTAAACTTAACCTAACCAATAACAAACAGTAATTATTGAAAACTACACTGAAATTAACATGTTTATTATATAGTAATGAGAGACATGTTATACACCCGTATTATCACTGTACCATCCAATAAAAAGAACCTGTGTCTCCATTTTTTTTCCCTATCATTTGAACATGACAGCTTTCATTTACATTGTGTGAAAACTTCATGATGAACAGAAATGCTGCAGACTAGCTTGGAAAGAAATCTGGTTGCATTGACTTACATTGAACGTGAAGTAGGTTTTTGGCTTCTTCTATAAAGGTGTCATTTTGGAGATATTTGTTTTTCTTTGGACAGCAATGATATACAGAACATTTGGGCTTGAGGGGATAATCTGTTTAACACGTAGACATAGCAGTATTGACAAATATATAAAACAAATTCAAGAAATAATTTGTGAAGTAATGATGCATCGTCGATTGAGATGTAAAATAAATCAATAGCTGACGTGGTCTACCTCACTCGTTTGACGTCAGTACATCACATTAGCTGAATGTATGGCATCACATCAGTGTCAAAACTAGGGCGCGCAAAAATGTGAGGTGAAAAATATGAATATCGTCGCTGTCCAATGAAAAACATGTATCTCCATGTTTGTCAGTTTTCTCCATAATTCGAACACGCCAGTAGTCGTTCAGATAGTGTCAGAATTTCATGATGAATGGACCAGTAGAAGTGCTCCAAAATAGCTTGGAAAAATTCTGGTTCCATTGACTTCCATAGAAAGTAAAGTTGTTTTCGGCCTCTCCAGTAAAGTAGCAATATTGGAGATACGTGTTTTTCATTGGACAGCGACGATATGCACGCTTGAACACGCACGTAACATTTTCATAACCACTGTCTTTCTTTACATCCTTTACTGTGTGTTTCTCTCTCAACTTGATATTTCTCCTCATGGGCAAAGTGCACCACCGTCTGCTCTGTGCTTGAGTTGAGAGGGGGCGGGTTTGACAGTTTGGGAGCAGGACATGGGCCGGACGCTATTGGCTGATGGCTCACGGCAAACAACCTCTCAGTCTACAACAAACATGGTGGAAGAGATTAAAACTTTATTTCACTTAATAGTGATTTATTAGTCTTATCACTTTTTATGAGCCTGTATTCACTTCAGCTTAAATACAGCATTTTGTAGTTTTGTTATAGATAAATAATAGAAGGAAACCTAGTCAGTCATAATTTGTGTTCAGTTTGATTGTATTGTGAGACCAGCATCGCGAATCACACTGCATTGTGAGTAGAGTGTAGCCTTACATCCCTAGAAGTAATAGAATACTAAAGTTCTCACTTATAAGTAATAACTTAGGAAGTTTTAATCAATAACTAATTTTGTGCTTTAAATAGAACCTATTGTGCTTTTTCATTCCTCCAGTGTGATGTAGATTTTTGTGCATGTGAGTTATAAAGCCTGAAGTACACACCAGAGGGAGAAACTCTTTTCCACAGAAACCACTTTTCTCAGTTGCCTGAAACGCCTAGTTGGATACCAGCCCTTGTCTATGTAAAAAGGTGACCTCATCTTGTAGCACAATCTCTATTACTTGCCTACCAGCAAGCCTGGCATGGCCTCATGCAGCACACAGCAGCTACTGGTGGTTTGGTAAGAGTTTGTTCAGCTTTGTAGCTGGTTTTTGTATGTCATTGCTAGATTACAGCAGTGTTTACAGCCTGCAGGAGTCTGCAGACTGCAAGAGACAGACGTCCTTTCTGCTTCTTCGTGGGTTTCCTCCAGGTGCTCTGTTTTCCTACAGTCCAGATACATGCAGTCAGGTGAACTGGAGATACTAAAGTACCTGAGGTGTGAGAGTGTGTGCGTTTGTCTCATGTGTCTGCCGTGAAGGACTGGCAACCTGTCTGCAGTGTTTCCTGCTTTCAGCCCAGTGAGCGCTGGGATAAACTACACTGCCTCCCTGTGACACGTTAGGAACGGTTTAGTAGATGAATGTATAAGCAAACAATTTCAAACTATTACAAACTATCTCAGTGGAAAAAGGTAAATAGGAGAAATTTCTTTTTCAGCGTTCCTCTCTTGACTTTCATTACAGCCTCTTCCTTCAGAACTCTAAGGAAGTCTTTCCACATCTGCAGTGATCAGTCTTAGACACTGTTTTTCTCTGTTGTTTGTCGTCCACACTGTAAAGCACTTTGAACTGCATTTTACGTGTAAACTACATCATACATGTATAACTGGTAATACACTATCACACTGGAGCTTGATGTTCTCTTCTCTTTTAAAGCTAAAAGCTTTTTTTAAGCACTGTTTATCTGGTAGGGAATGTTTTGGTGGTCTACCAGGTCTTGTACGGTTGAACACTTTGAATACTTTGAAGTTTTGAAAACTCCTGTGAACTTACCTTCTTCTTTCCTTTTCAGTAAGACTTATCTTAAGTCCTCAGAAACATCCTCTGGGACATCTTAATGGCATTGGCCATGTTTTACTGAAAATTCAGTGTTGTCTCATACTTTTGTGTAGCTCTGGTCTTCATACTACTGACTGCTACGAGCTAAAGTAAGTTCTAGGTTTTGAGCTGTTCAGGTATTTTACCCACGCTTTTTCTGTGACTGTTTCAGGCTCTTGCTGGAGGAGAGGAAACGGCAGCTTCTGAGTGTCCAAACCCCGACCAACCTAGTGTACGCCGCAGCTTTGTGCAGGAGCACTTTCAGGCCCAGTACAAGTGAGTTTCTATAACCACTTCTACGCTACAACAACACTGACATATGGAGGTCAGCAGTCAGCCTTGACAAGGTCTTGAACTCTATGTAAGTCGCATACAAGTCCACCAAGATTAATCCTTACTTCCAGTGGACGGTGACAAGTCGGGTAACGAGGCAGCTTGGCTTTGTACCTGCTATAGGGTTTGACAGCTGGGCTGCCTTGTTAGGGCATCATGTCAGAGAAAGTTGGTGCCAATAGAGCAAGCACGGCACAGATAGCACTGTGAACTGAATATATTACTGTGAGACCCCTGACAGTTCATTGAATCATCATCTAACAGCTCCAGCCACCTTATAGGCTCTTGTACAGCCAATGTATGGTGATAAATAGAAAAGGGTAAACAAAGGTGAACGTGTTAGAATCTTCCTGGCAAGGTGTCTTACCAGCCCAGCTGGATCTGTTGGTGTCAGACGCGCTTCATCTCAGTTTCACGAGTTTAAATTCTACACTGGACTATGAATTTTTTTTAGTTGTGCTTTATGTATATGCACTTAACATGTGCATATATATATATATATATATATATATATATATATATATATATATATATATATATATATATATATATATATATATTACAACTATACTTACATTAATTTTAGCTTCTTATTTATAGCCTCTCTCTTTCTTTAGTTTTTTAAAATTTCTCTTTCCCGCACATTGTGTACAGCCTTATTATGTATATATCTGGTAGAATCATGGCTTTTTTTGAGCAATATGCTGATTTTGTTCAAAATAACTTGCAGTAACATGCCAAGGTGAACCATATTACAATATGTTGTCACAATATGCTTTTCTGTGTATATTGTATCAGACTGGCTCAAGGAAAAAGGGCAGATGAGCGCAGAGTAAAATATTAAAGTCTTTAATGTCAAAAAGGGTAAGGCACAAGACGTGGTCAAAAAACAAGCAATGGTCAAAAACACCAGACGAGCATAAACCATGAACAGAATCAGCAGGCAAAAGGGAAAACCAGGGGACAAGCAAGAGGTCATATACCAAGAAAACACAACAAACTCGAGACAAAATCGAGGACGAAGAGAAACGGAAAAACAGGTGAAAACCGGATAAACAGATAAATAGAAAAACGCGTTGTAAGGCTTCAGAATAAACTTCGGCAATACTCAGCCCCGAGGTATTGCCTGAACCAGTTTATATAGTCCATAGACCAGCTGACCGTAATCAAAATTCCAGTGAGGCGGATCTCGGATAGTCAGCTGACTGAGACTCCGCCGTCATGTGACTAGGAGATACCGGCTGAGAGTTGTGGTCCCGAGACGCGTTTGTAGCATTGTAGCGGGGCGTGACAGTTGACACTACTTGTAGATTATAAAAAACCTGCATGAATAATAAAAAGCTGTTTAAAGCGCATAGTAACAAGAAACTGATTGCTTATCATTCAGTTACATTATTTTTTCCTCCTGTTTTCTTTATTTTTAGTGCACAAACTTGTTCTTGCCTTACTTTAAAACTGTCGTGGCAGGTGCCATTTTTGTTAGTGTGTTTGTTAATTCCATATTGTTCAGAAAAAACCTTGTGATAAACATTGTGCGTCACCTAGTACACAGAGATGACACCAAACTAATACTTTGTATCAGTATCGGGCCCTTATAAGCAGATTAAATTAAATATTGTTGTAAGATAGCTGAGACAAGGCAAATGCTGGCAGATAGTAAAGAAAGGCAAACTTTAATATCAAGCGGGCAGCCTACACTCATATTCACAAAAACAGTCCAGTTCAAACCCAAGAAATGTGATACACAAAGAAAATAAGTTACATCAATGCTGTTAATACTCGTGTTCATGTAATACAATTAACTCCTTTGCAACCACTTTTTAATCATGGAATCTTTTTAATCATGGAAATGGAAGTTCTGTTTACATTATGTGATGCAGTGATGTTAGTATACTTTCCAGTAGGGTAGTTTGGGCTATGTGGCGCCTTTTTAAATGCTTTAATGCTTTTGTGCTTAGAATTGTTGTCTGTATCAGTTTGGACTCTTTTAGTATTGGTATCGCTATTGGAAACGTAAAAATGCTATTAGTCCATCTGTAGTAGTAGTGGGCCTGTCATTATGATGAACTTTTAGCCAAAGAGTATTTGCCATAGAAGTAATTGACATTAACCGTATAACTGTATTTTATGTTTATTGTATCTGGCAATTGGAGTATAAGACTAAAGTGGCAAATTGGCTGAATTTAATTTCTTTTAGGTGAATAAAAACACACCCAAGACTTATTCTGTGTATTGAGATGTAGACCTACAATTGTAAAAGCTAACACCTGTGCAAGATAATTGCAGACAGCTGAAAAAGTTGCCATCAGCTGAAATAACTGAGCTCAGATTAATATGTAATGACTGTGACCGGCCTGTCTAGTACTATGCTAAGGTTTCTGTGCTTGGTTAGATTTCTGTGCTGTCACCCATTCTTAGCTGATGCTGCTACAGAAAAGGGAACAGGAGGAAAGAGCTGATCCTGACTCTGGACACAGTCCACCAGTGTTTCGGAGCACTCCAGGTGCAAAAGAGTCTTAAGCTGAAGGTTGTGGATTTGAGTTCTGCTCTAGGCGTCAACTTTTCTCTGAAACGTGTTTTGATATCAAGCTTTGCCTTTATCCCTACAAAATTGAAGCTCCTGTGAGGGCAGTGCCAGTCCAACATTTCAGCAGAACGCTGCACTCTCTTTAAGGCAAGAGTGTCCAAGATCTACACCATGTAGGATCTACAGTCCTACAGAGTTCAGTTACTACTAGCAGCAGTGCCAGGACTTTTGTTCTGGACATGCATAACCAATGTGCACGGTTGGCTGAGCCTTAACTGAGCGCTCTGAGTCATCTGCTATGTGTGTCCCTCAAAAGAGAGTAAAACACCCGAACCTAGAATTAATTATAAGAAAAATTAAAACTGACTTTACACAATAAACAATAATGTCACACTTAAAGTTTAATATGTTTATTTATTTTCTGGCTAAATGTATTGATGCCTTAACGTGCAACATTCACTTTGTTCTACTCTGAGGTCCAAACACTCATAACAATAACGGTTGTTTGTCAGTCATGATGGTGTAAATTTACTATGACAGTATTGTGATTTAGGTGAATCGTTTCTAAGATTAACAGATGTTTTAGATACACTACCAGTCAAACGTTTTAGATACACTACCAGTCAAACGTTTTAGTACACTACCAGTCAAACGTTTTAGATCACTACCAGTCAAACGTTTTAGATCACTACCAGTCAAACGTTTTAGTACACTACCAGCTAAACGTTTTAGTACACTACCAGTCAAACGTTTTAGTACACTACCAGTCAAACGTTTTAGTACACTACCAGCTAAACGTTTTAGTACACTACCAGTCAAACGTTTTAGTACACTACCAGCCAAACGTTTTAGTACACTACCAGCTAAACGTTTTTGTACACTACCAGTCAAACGTTTTAGTACACTACCAGTCAAACGTTTTAGATACACTACCAGTCAAACGTTTTAGTACACTACCAGTCAAACGTTTTAGATACACTACCAGTCAAACGTTTTAGATACACTACCAGTCAAACGTTTTAGTACACTACCAGTCAAACATTTTAGTACACTACCAGCCAAACGTTTTAGATACACTACCAGTCAAACGTTTTAGTACACTACCAGTCAAACGTTTTAGTACACTACCAGTCAAACATTTTAGATACACTACCAGTCAAAGGTTTTAGATCACTACCAGTCAAACGTTTTAGTACACTACCAGTCAAACGTTTTAGTACACTACCAGTCAAACATTTTAGTACACTACCAGTCAAACATTTTAGATACACTACCAGTCAAACGTTTTAGATCACTACCAGTCAAACGTTTTAGTACACTACCAGTCAAACGTTTTAGTACACTACCAGTCAAACGTTTTTAGATACACTACCAGTCAAACGTTTTAGTACACTACCAGTCAAACGTTTTAGATACACTACCAGTCAAACGTTTTAGTACACTACCAGTCAAACGTTTTAGTACACTACCAGTCAAACGTTTAGAACACTACCAGTCAAACGTTTAGAACACTACCAGTCAAACGTTTTAGTACACTACCAGTCAAACGTTTTAGTACACTACCAGTCAAACGTTTTAGATACACTACCAGTCAAACGTTTTAGTACACTACCAGTCAAACGTTTTAGTACACTACCAGTCAAACGTTTTAGATACACTACCAGTCAAACGTTTTAGTACACTACCAGTCAAACGTTTTAGTACACTACCAGTCAAACGTTTTAGATACACTACCAGTCAAACGTTTTAGTACACTACCAGTCAAACGTTTTAGATACACTACCAGTCAAACGTTTTAGTACACTACCAGTCAAACGTTTTAGTACACTACCAGTCAAACGTTTTAGTACACTACCAGTCAAACGTTTTAGATACACTACCAGTCAAACGTTTTAGTACACTACCAGCTAAACGTTTTAGTACACTACCAGTCAAACGTTTTAGTACACTACCAGTCAAACGTTTTAGTACACTACCAGCTAAACGTTTTAGTACACTACCAGTCAAACGTTTTAGTACACTACCAGCTAAACGTTTTTGTACACTACCAGTCAAACGTTTTAGATACACTACCAGCCAAACATTTTAGATACACTACCAGCTAAACGTTTTAGTACACTACCAGTCAAACTATTTAGTACACTACCAGCTAAACGTTTTAGTACACTACCAGTCAAACGTTTTAGTACACTACCAGTCACACGTTTTAGATACACTACCAGTCAAACGTTTTAGATCACTACCAGCTAAACGTTTTAGTACACTACCAGTCAAACGTTTTAGTACACTACCAGTCAAACATTTTAGATCACTACCAGCTAAACGTTTTAGTACACTACCAGTCAAACGTTTTAGTACACTACCAGTCAAACGTTTTAGATCACTACCAGCTAAACGTTTTAGTACACTACCAGTCAAACGTTTTAGTACACTACCAGTCAAACGTTTTAGTACACTACCAGCTAAACGTTTTAGTACACTACCAGTCAAACGTTTTAGTACACTACCAGCTAAACGTTTTAGTACACTAACAGTCAAACGTTTTAGTACACTACCAGTCAAACGTTTTAGTACACTACCAGTCAAACGTTTAAGATACACTACCAGCCAAACATTTTAGATACACTACCAGCTAAACGTTTTAGTACACTACCAGTCAAACGTTTTAGTACACTACCAGTCAAACGTTTTAGTACACTACCAGCTAAACGTTTTAGTACACTACCAGTCAAACGTTTTAGTACACTACCAGCTAAACGTTTTAGTACACTACCAGTCAAACGTTTTAGTACACTACCAGTCAAACGTTTTAGTACACTACCAGTCAAACGTTTAAGATACACTACCAGCCAAACATTTTAGATACACTACCAGCTAAACGTTTTAGTACACTACCAGTCAAACTATTTAGTACACTACCAGCTAAACGTTTTAATACACTACCAGTCAAACGTTTTAGTTCACTACCAGTCAAACGTTTTAGATACACTACCAGCTAAATGTTTTAGTACACTACCAGTCAAACTATTTAGTACACTTCCAGCTAAACGTTTTAGATCACTACCACTCAAACGTTTTAGATCACTACCACTCAAACGTTTTAGATCACTACCAGCTAAACGTTTTAGTACACTACCAGTCAAACTATTTAGTACACTACCAGCTAAACGTTTTAGATCACTACCACTCAAACGTTTTAGTACACTACCAGTCAAACGTTTTAGATCACTACCAGCTAAACGTTTTAGATACACTACCACTCAAACGTTTTAGTAACACTACCAGTCAAACGTTTTAGATCACTACCAGCTAAACGTTTTAGATACACTACCACTCAAACGTTTTAGTAACACTACCAGTCAAACGCTTTAGATCACTACCAGTCAAACGTTTTAGATCACTACCAGTCAAACGTTTTAGATCACTACCAGCTAAACGCTTTAGATCCCTACCAGTCAAACGTTTTAGTACACTACCAGTCAAACGTTTTAGATCACTACCAGCTAAACGTTTTAGTACACTACCAGTCAAACGTTTTAGTACACTACCAGTCAAACGTTTTAGATACACTACCAGTCAAACGTTTTTGTACACTACCAGCTAAACATTTTAGTACACTACCAGTCAAACGTTTTAGATACACTACCAGCTAAACGTTTTAGTACACTACCAGTCAAACGTTTTAGATACACAACTAGTCAAACGTTTTAGATACACTACCAGTCAAACGTTTTAGATACACTACCAGTCAAACATTTTAGTACACTACCAGTCAAACGTTTTAGATACACAACTAGTCAAACGTTTTAGATACACTACCAGTCAAACGTTTTAGATACACTACCAGTCAAACGTTTTAGTACACTACCAGTCAAACGTTTTAGATCACTACCAGTCAAACGTTTTTAGTACACCACCAGCCAAACGTTTTAGATACACTACCAGTCAAAACGTTTTAGTACACTACCAGTCAAACGTTTTAGATACACTACCAGTCAAACGTTTTAGATCACTACCAGTCAAACGTTTTAGATACACTACCAGTCAAACGTTTTAGATACACTACCAGTCAAACGTTTTAGTCCACTACCAGTCAAACGTTTTAAGATCACTACCAGTCAAACGTTTTAGTACACTACCAGTCAAACGTTTTAGATACACTACCAGTCAAACGTTTTAGATACACTACCAGTCAAACGTTTTAGTACACTACCAGCCAAACGTTTTAGTACACTACCAGTCAAACGTTTTAGATCACTACCAGTCAAACGTTTTAGTACACTACCAGCCAAACGTTTTAGATACACTACCAGTCAAACGTTTTTGTACACTACCAGTCAAACGTTTTAGTACACTACCAGTCAAACGTTTTAGATCACTACCAGTCAAACGTTTTTGTACACTACCAGTCAAACGTTTTAGTACACTACCAGTCAAACGTTTTAGATCACTACCAGTCAAACGTTTTTGTACACTACCAGTCAAACGTTTTAGTACACTACCAGTCAAACGTTTTAGATCACTACCAGTCAAACGTTTTAGTACACTACCAGCCAAACGTTTTAGTACACTACCAGTCAAACGTTTTAGTACACTACCAGCCAAACGTTTTAGTACACTACCAGTCAAACGTTTTAGATCACTACCAGTCAAACGTTTTTAGATACACTACCAGTCAAACCTTTTAGATACACTTCCAGCCAAACGTTTTAGTACACTACCTGTCAAACGTTTTTAGTACACTACCAGTCAAACGTTTTAGATCACTACCAGTCAAACGTTTTAGTACACTACCAGTCAAACGTTTTAGTACACTACCAGTCAAACGTTTTAGATACACTACCAGTCAAACGTTTTAGATACACTACCAGTCAAACGTTTTAGTACACTACCAGTCAAACGTTTTAGATACACTACCAGTCAAACGTTTTTGTACACTACCAGTCAAACGTTTTAGTACACTACCAGTCAAACATTTTAGATACACTACCAGTCAAACATTTTAGATACACTACCAGTCAAACGTTTTAGATCACTACCAGTCAAACGTTTTTGTACACTACCAGTCAAACGTTTTAGTACACTACCAGTCAAACGTTTTAGTACACTACCAGTCAAACGTTTTAGTACACTACCAGCCAAACGTTTTAGTACACTACCAGCCAAACGTTTTAGATCACTACCAGTCAAACGTTTTTGTACACTACCAGTCAAACGTTTTAGATCACTACCAGTCAAACGTTTTAGATACACTACCAGCTAAACGTTTTAGTACACTACCAGCCAAACGTTTTTGTACACTACCAGTCAAACGTTTTAGTACACTACCAGCCAAACGTTTTAGTACACTACCAGCCAAACGTTTTTGTACACTACCAGTCAAACGTTTTAGATACACTACCAGCTAAACGTTTTTGTACACTACCAGCCAAACGTTTTAGTACACTACCAGCCAAACGTTTTAGTACACTACCAGCCAAACGTTTTAGTACACTACCAGCCAAACGTTTTAGTACACTACCAGTCAAACGTTTTAGTACACTACCAGCCAAACGTTTTAGTACACTACCCAGTCAAACGTTTTAGTACACTACCAGTCAAACGTTTTAGTACACTACCAGTCAAACGTTTTAGTACACTACCAGTCAAACGTTTTAGTACACTACCAGTCAAACGTTTTAGATCACTACCAGTCAAACGTTTTAGATACACTACCAGTCAAACGTTTTAGATACACTACCAGTCAAACGTTTTAGATCATACGGTGATGCTGGAACTCAAACTCTCTGACACGTTTGTGCTGCATGACTCAATTGAGCTTCACAGGAAAGTCGCTTCGATTTGATAATGATGTGTACAAAAATAACATAGCGGAACAAACTTAACATAAAGTATTTAATGGCTATGTATCCACATGTTCATTATTACTTACAGTAGCTACATACAGTTTTCTTTTAATAAACTGAAAGGCCCTATCTATATATATATATATATATATATATATATATATATATATATATATATATATATATATATATATATATATATATGCCAACAGTTGTCCATATAGTAGATACCATCTGAGAACATAATCTGTTATGCCCACATAAAACTAACCCTTTCCCCCACAAATCCCCCATATTTCACCTTAATTATAAGAGCCAGCTCCTCTTACATTAATGGTGACAGTATTAATATATAATATCAGACCGTCTTAAGGGAATGGGTGGAACGAGGGGACCTTCATTATCTGAAGCAAGGTCGCAGTTATAATTACTTAGTGTGAGCTTCAAGAATGACATACTGTGTGTGTGTGTGTGTGTGTGTGTGTGCGAAACAGTTCCGAACAGTACCGCTGCATCTCTGTGTTTCGTCTTGTGTGTCTGTTAATTGTGGTTGACATCAGAGGACAGAACTATTCAGTAGTAGAGTTTAACCTTGTCTTACATGTGATCAGCAATCCATTCAGAGACCAGTGCCTCCTTTCACTCATTAAAACGTGCCTCCAGAGTAGTAGTGACGTGTGCCTGTCCATGTTGGGCGTAGACATTGTATGAGCATGTGGGATTGAAAAGAACTACATGTTGATGGATGCTGGGTGAGCTCACAAGTATATTGAGCAGGGAGCTTATTACTGATTTGCTTCGTCAGAGTAGCAATAAAGGTAATAAGCTGTTTGAAGTATTTGAATGCAGTTTTAACGCAGAGCTAAAATGCAGCGACTGTATTGAGAAATGAAAATGGTATTAACAGAGAAGAGTAGATTAGCCCAGTCAATTCACAGGCTTATTACATTTGTTCAGTAATTACAATGAAAGTAATATTATAAGTTATTCGTGAGGAACGGAGGCAGGGACTTACAGACAGGGCCTGTGTATTTAAGGGGTTAAATCTTTCTTTGTAATTAAGACATGTTGGTGATATTAAATCGAGGGAAAATATTTAATGGAAGCTGTGGCCCAGTGATTAAAGCTTTACATCAACGCCCGCGTGTTTCAGTCCCATGTGGTAGATCAGAAAGTGATTGGAAGCTGTAAATAATATGACGTTAATTGTTCTGTTTGTGCTGGCGTTTGGTTTGGGCCTCTGTTTTATGCAGCCTGTGAGCTTTTACCCTTAGAAGTGCTGTTTGATATGGAAGGTCTTTAGCTTGCTTCTCAAACAAGCCCGCTGGGACTTTAAACATTTAACTCATTACTGGCCTAATCGCCACCAATACGTAGTTGACTTGAATCTAGATATTGGCACATCCTGGCACAGCAGCTCTAAAGTCTTTTACTCTATCCAGAAAGTCATTTAAACATAAAAGCTGTGAGAAGCGTAATGAATACATCAGAATCATACAGCTTATTTAGCAAGATCCAGCTATGTGAGATGCCAAAAGGTTTCTTGGACTCTGAATAACCTATAAAGAGATGCTTTGGTTAAAATATTCATGTACAACTCTTCTCATACCCCATATATAGTCGATCAACAAAGGCAAGTTTTGTACTATAGAGCTATAGAGCTTGTACCATTGAGCTATAAGAGTAATTTAAGTAACTAAAAATGGGAGCTTGAATGACACCAGTGTCTGTGTGTTGAGTAATCTGAAACAGACTTGCTTCTGTTGATTCTGACCCAGTTTGACACTTTGGCTACGTTTACATGCAAAGATTTATTCCGATTCTAGATTAAGACGGAGGTGTTTATATGCTCAATCGACTCAACAATTTGATGAAAATCTCCGTTTACATGCACACTACAATACAAATCGGACCCAACATTACGCGCATGTGTAGAGGACAGCTTGGTGTAAACGTTACCATGACAACGAGCATCGAGCGAGTTTAGTCAGAGTGAGACCAGCGGAGGTATGTTACCTGAGTTTTCAGTTGGCGTGTTCGTGTTTTAAAATGATGCCAGACTAAGGACAACATACTTTACATGTACTTATTAAATAAGGGCTGAGAGTAAGACGTCACGTCCTACAACACTGTTTTCATCCGTGTTAGCAAAGAGTCGATGTCCTGTGAATTCATCCATAACGGGACAGTGGATCGGAGCCGCTTTCGTCATTCTGCTTTTTAGCTTTGTGATTCGGCGATCTGAGAAACGTCCATCTGTTTTTAATTTGCTCTATAGTTCGTGTAAACCTACGTTGTTCATTTGCTCATAAACTTGTCTGAACAGCTCGTTATTGCGAGCTTTGCGGCCGTCCATCCTGCTAACTGTTTTTAAATCCTTGAAGGTTTGAAGCATGAACTTTGTCTCTTTTGAAGACCAGTTTCTATCTCTTGCCATGTTGAAACTTCCTCCATGAACTTCCTTCATGAGCATACTTAAACTTTCCGATTGGGAATGTAATCGGATACAGGCGTTTACGCTTCTATTAAACAGATTATTTACGGGATTACCCACCTCGTTCAGTCGGATAGAAATTGTAATCGGAATGACCTCAATCGGACTAGTCTATTGGGATCGAGGTGTATACATGGACATATTCTATTCCGATTGAGCTATTAGTCGGATTATTAACAGATTATCAGGCTGCATGTAAACGTAGCTATTGTTTGACATTTATTTAGTCCATACTGTTGTCTGTTTAGATTTCAATGAATTAAAGATTTAAGTCCAAGTAAAAAAATGAAACAAAATCATCAACCCATAAAGGGCTGTATTCAAAATCACATCAACAATCAACGTAAAAAAAATGAAACCACAGGCTGATCCTATTTCCTAGATATCATCACAACAAATTATAATGTGACTTAGTGGTGTGTATGGCCCCCTTGTACCAACAGTGGCCCCCACTATCTGACAATGCCTGACATGCTCCTAAAATAAGATGTGTTCTGGAGACCTCCTCCTAGACCTGAAACAGGACAACAGTGAGCTCCTGGATGATCTGTTGTGCGGCGTAGGATGCACTAATACATAACATTCCAGAAGTCCTTACTTGGATTCAGGTCTGGGCCAGTCAACTGCATCAATACCTTCATTGTCCAACAACTGCCTACACACTTTGGCCACATGAGGCCAGGCGTTGTCCTGCACAAGGAGGAACCCACAGTCCACTGCACCAGCATAAGGTGTGAAAGTGGCTCTGGGGATTTCTTCCCAGTACCTAACAGCAGTCGGAGTGTCGTTGGTGTTGCGTGGCGGTCTGTTCGAACCTCCTAGTATATGCCTTTCCAGACACCATCATGCTGGACGATGCTGCAGGCTAGCGTTCTCCGCGGTGAGACTCTTTCACGTCTGTCACATGTGCTCAGAGTGAACCTACTGTGCACCAATAGCAGAGCTGCCAATTCTAGTGTTCTCCCACAAACATTGATTGCGATTCATGCTGCTGGACTGTTGCAGTAAAGGATGTCGGGCCCTTTAGCAAACACTCACAGAGACATGCATATCAGTAGCCCACTTAGGGTCATACAAGTCCTACTGCTGGGTTAATGCCCTTCTATGGCCCTTTCCAGTAATGATATATCCTCAGGGCTGGACTATTTTGCAACTTGAATGGGCTGCAGGTTCTGCCTCATGCTATCAGTAGTGACAAGGACACTGTAAAAATGCTAAACTAGAGGTTAAGGGTAATTTTCCTACTCGTAAACTGCACTAGAGTGGTTGACAAAGTCCTATTCACCACTGGTACAAATCAGAGGATTCTGGTCAGCAGGCGACTGATCGGTGCATCTTTTGTACAAAAGTACGAAAACATATGCTTCAAAAAGCTCAACAGTGGTGGGTACGTTACTACTGTTGGGATTTTTTATATAAGTCATAGCACGTATTAAAAGCTTATTAGACAGATGGCCAAGAAGGCTCCGGGCTCGCGGGAAGGTCAGGACTTTGTGACCCCAGCATTTATGACAGGCAACCCTAGGCTCGAGAACAAGACCCTGCAATGTTATCTTTAGACCTTCTAGGCTCGAGAACCACTCCACCCGGGAGTTAACGACTTGGTCAGGTGCAGTGGGCCCAATGAAGAAGAAGGGTGGACCTATAAAGGGACTATGGAGGGCAGACCAGATTAGACAGGCACTACCAATGGTCTTTTCTGCTGACCTTATTATGTCATGTTTGGTGGCAAAGCTGCACTAAACTGTGATGGAGGTGGTAATGACAGACTGTGTATTGAACCAGCAGCTCTTGAAGCAGATTGGGTAGATCATCTGCTGGGCTTTTTTGTGATGGCGTTACTGTTGATGTCCCACTTCAGGTACCTGGTGATTGTTGTTCACAGAAATGTGGACTTCACAGTCATCACAGTCTTGTTAAGGAATGTGAGGACTGACAGGTGGGGTGGGTGGGAGGTGCTATTTCTGAAGTCCACAGTCATCAGCAAGCTTGTTCACCTCAGCTAGACAGTCCTTTTGTGTATCTTTCCTCGTCATTCTATGTTTTTGTTCTTATATCTGTAAATACATGCTTAAAAATAAGGATATTTATATAGTTATTGGCTAAAGTAAGAAAAGAAGTTTACTCCACCACAGTGGATTTTAAACGAAGTAGTCTAGATCCAGAACTACGCAGACCTAGGTTGGCTAGCAAAATCTAATCTGGCTTTTCTCTTCCTGTCACAAGTGGTTTATATCTTGAGGCAAATGCTCTGTCTTTACATTCATGAAGGCGTCTCTTGATTGTAGGCTTTTAACAATGATACACCATCGTCCTCTGGAATATCCTTGACTTGATTAGATGATGTGAAGGGGTTTTTCTTCACCACAGAAAGAATTCTATGGTCTTCCGTTTTCATTGTCTTTTGCAGTTGTCCTGGCTTTTTTGTGGTGCTGAGCTCACCAGTGCATTGCTTCTTTTTAATGTACCAAATGTCCCAAATTATTGATCTAGCCAGCTCTTTCTGATTGATTTGTTTTGTTGTTTCACCCTAATGATTGTACCACTTCACTTTGATATCTCTTTAGATTACATATTTAGAGTTTCTATTAATAGAAAGTGGTAGAGAGACTGTGTGAGTGAATGGTAGAGAGACAGTGTGAGTGAATGGTAGAGAGACTGTGTGAGTGAATAGTAGAGAGACACTGTTAGTAAATGGTAGAGAGAGAGTGGGAGTGAATGGTAGAGAGAGAGTGGGAGTGAATGGTAGAGAGACAGTGGGAGTGAATGGTAGAGAGACTGTGTGAGTAAATGGTAGAGAGAGAGTGGGAGTGAATGGTAGAGAGACAGTGGGAGTGAATGGTAGAGAGACAGTGGGAGTGAATGGTAGAGAGACTGTGTGAGTGAATGGTAGAGAGACAGTGTTAGTAAATGGTAGAGAGAGAGTGGGAGTGAATGGTAGAGAGACAGTGGGAGTGAATGGTAGAGAGACAGTGTGAGTGAATGGTAGAGAGACAGTGGGAGTGAATGGTAGAGAGACAGTGGGAGTGAAGTCAAGTCAAGTCAAGTCAAGTCAAGTGGGTTTTATTGTCATTTCAACTACATACAGAGTACACAGTGAAACGAAACAACGTTCCTCCAGGACCATGGTGCAACATAGACAGTGCATACAAGACACAAGTGCAACACGAACAAACAAGTGCGGACAGACAACACAACACAGTACAGACAGAGAATAATAAATAATTGCCGGGTAGTGTGCAAATTGTGCAATGTGTAATAAATAGAGTCCAGTGAGGTAGTAGAGTTATTAGTGCAATGCTTTGTGCAAAAATGCTTCCCTTTTTTATCTGGGGTAAATGGTTGGAGAGAGAGAGAGAGAGAGAGAGAGAGAGAGAGAGTGTACATGTACCAGAAGATATCAGTTCAGACGTTGAGTTGTGTTGAGAAGTCTGATGGCTTGGGGGAAGAAGCTGTTGCAGAGTCTGGTCGTGCTGGACCGGACGCTGCGGTACCTTCTTCCTGATGGCAGGAGGGAGAACAGTCTGTGTGAAGGGTGGGTGGGGTCATCCACAATGCTGGTTGCTTTGCGTGTGTGAGTGAATGGTAGAGAGACAGTGTGAGTGAATGGTAGAGAGACAGTGTGAGTGAATGGTAGAGAGACAGTGTGAGTGAATGGTAGAGAGACAGTGGGAATGAATGGTAGAGAGACTGTGTGAGTGAATGGTAGAGAGAGAGTGGGAGTGAATGGTAGAGAGACAGTGGGAGTGAATGGTAGAGAGACAGTGTGAGTGAATGGTAGAGAGACAGTGGGAATGAATGGTAGAGAGACTGTGTGAGTGAATGGTAGAGAGACAGTGTGAGTGAATGGTAGAGAGAGAGTGGGAGTGAATGGTAGAGAGACTGTGTGAGTGAATGGTAGAGAGACTGTGTGAGTGAATGGTAGAGAGACTGTGTGAGTGAATGGTAGAGAGACAGTGTGAGTGAATGGTAGAGAGACAGTGGGAATGAATGGTAGAGAGACAGTGGGAGTGAATGGTAGAGAGACTGTGTGAGTAAATGGTAGAGAGACAGTGGGAATGAATGGTAGAGAGACAGTGGGAGTGAATGGTAGAGAGACTGTGTGAGTAAATGGTAGAGAGACAGTGGGAATGAATGGTAGAGAGACTGTGTGAGTGAATGGTAGAGAGACAGTGTGAGTGAATGGTAGAGAGACAGTGGGAATGAATGGTAGAGAGACTGTGTGAGTGAATGGTAGAGAGACAGTGTGAGTGAATGGTAGAGAGACAGTGGGAATGAATGGTAGAGAGACAGTGGGAGTGAATGGTAGAGAGACTGTGTGAGTAAATGGTAGAGAGACAGTGGGAGTGAATGGTAGAGAGACAGTGGGAATGAATGGTAGAGAGACAGTGGGAGTGAATGGTAGAGAGACAGTGGGAGTGAATGGTAGAGAGACTGTGTGAGTAAATGGTAGAGAGACAGTGGGAATGAATGGTAGAGAGACAGTGGGAGTGAATGGTAGAGAGACTGTGTGAGTAAATGGTAGAGAGACAGTGTGAGTGAATGATAGAGAGACAGTGTGAGTGAATGGTAGAGAGACTGTAAGACACTGATTGAGACACATCGAGCCATGACAGCACTGTGGGTGATTAACTGGATGATGTTAACAGCGGAGTTTAATGAATCATGGAAGAGTTTTTTTTTTCTAGAGCGCCGTCACTCCGGGGATCTGTACTCAACCCTCCTTATTTACAATTAGAATGAAACCCCACTCCACACAGCTGGGGTACTGTAAAGTCTAATTTATCATTTTGGAGAGAAGAACTGCTAGCACACACATATCTGATGCCAGTTCAACACTTTCTGATGGTTGCACACAATACACATGCTAAATTTTGCAGGAGTGCAGATATGCCATAGCCAGCCTGGAAAGAAGTTCCAAACATTGTGTCCCTGTGGGCAACTACAGCTCTTTGTTTATTTAAAATGAAAGGAAAATGAAAGGTTGAAACGATGAAACGATTCTGTCTTTCCCACTCTTCCAGCCAACGCAAAGTTTCTTCTGCACTGGAATATACGCTGGTAATTATAGCCAGTTTCACAAAGTTTAAAATGAATTTTTAGACTAAAAACTGAACCTAGTTATTGTGAAAACAGATATTTTCTGTAATAACACAGTAAATTGCATTTACAGGACTTGTCCAATGAAAAACACATATCTCAATTTTTGTCAATTTTGAGTTTTCTACATTATTTGAACACACAAATGGTCATTTACACTGTGTGAAAATTTCATGATGAATGGACCAATAGAAGTGCTCCAAAATAGCTTGGAAAAAATCTGGTTCCATTGACTTCCATTGAAAGTAAAGTAAGTTTTTGGTCTCTCCTGTAAAGTTGCAATTTTGGAGATTTCATTGGACAGCGATGATATGCATAAACATTGAAAAGAAAAATGTTCACTTGTCCTGTTCTGGATTGTAATGTACCTTTTACTTAATTTAAATGAACTCGGGTAATATTAAAAGATTTTTTACTTGTTAAAATGGTACAGAAATTTACTGGGAAAGTAAAAATTACTGGGAAAGTGTTTCGATGTAAGGCTGACACTACTCATAATATTAGTAATTCATTTAGTTGTAACTAACAGTAACAACAGACGCTAGTTTCCTTGTGACATCCTTATTGTATGTATTATTTTAATAGTACGTACCACTTTACTGATGCTGTCAAAAACACTAACCAGCTGGCCCGGCTTTACCATAGCGACGGTGCAAGCAGACGTCAGACCAAAAGTGCACCATCACTTCTCTCTCCTGAAGCACAAATTAGCCCTAATAAGACACTCAAACAGAGAACGTCAGGTCTGAGTGCCGTGCTGTGTCTTTTACACTCATTTAAATGTTTAAACATAATTATCAGCCCGTGGCTGCCATCATTTCCACTGAAACACTTATTAAATAGATTATAAACATATGCTAGACATCATTCATGTGTTTTTTTCTCTCGTCCATCTGCTCGGAACTGGCTAGATTGGTGGTTTAGCTTTCAGTCAGTGACGTGTCTGTCAAAACTCATCGTTGCTCATCACCTCCAGCTGCTGAGACATCTCAAACCTTTCTGCTTCAACACTTGTCATTTGGGTGTGTCCAGACAGCAGCCCGGCAGAGCTTATGTCTTTCTCTCACGCACATTTACTGGCCAGACTCACGTCAACTCAGCATGATGTAACGGGTCAGTGTATGGTGCAATCACATCCACGCAGTCATACATGAAGCCTGTAATTTAGCCGTTAAGCCTCTTGTCTTGTAGCTGTTTACACCAAACTGAAAATTAAGAAGCGTCTGCTTGAAAAGGTGTAATTTGTGTTTCAGCTGTTCAGCCATATTACTGTTAAGTTCATTGTCTTTTGTTTAAGAATAATATTATTTTAATTAAATGAAGATCTAATCTGAGACTGTAGCCAGAATGGAAGTGTCTGCAAAGTATTTGCCTTTAAGTACAGATACTAAATATTAAAAATACTAAACTGTGTCTTAATTTGAAGTAACCAAGGTGTAAGTACAAATGTATTCACACTAATTTTCACTGTAGTGTCAGGTTTAGGTAGAAAAGTAAAAAGGCTGGGTGTACAGCGTCATTTGAACAGTGTAACTGACCCCAGCACTGCACGTTTTAGCCAGTTAAGATGTAGACTTTAGCCTCGGAGGCTGCTTGTCTTGGAAATGGTTTTGTGTATTTTTTTCCTTCAGTAAACCTACTTGGTCTGACACAGAACTAATGACATCAAAGTATATTTTCTTGGAATTTGTTAGCTATAACAAATGCAGTGCCTAATGTGATGGTGTGGTGACCCGGGGGTCAATGTTTGAGGGGCTGGATCCTTTCTTCCATGGGTGTCAACAATGCAGATTCACAATTCACAAATATGAAGAGTCTTGCTCTGATATCAGGACGTATCCTGATTAAATCTAGAATCTACTTCTATTTTGGTTGGTTTAAGTATCCCTTCAGTACAGTTTATCCAGAGAATGTGTGAAATGGTTTACCTCTGTGCAGCACTGTAGTGTGATAAGTAGAGGATCGATCGGCTATGTATCGCTATCGGTTGATTTTTTATCAAAATATGTGATCGGTGATCGGCCGATATTTCTCCAATTTAGAGCTGATCCTGAGAGCCGATTGATGCCGTTAAACAAATGAACCTAATTTCTGTATTTCCAGCTAGCGTTTCATTGCAACCCCCTCCAGCCAGGTCCTTACGATTCCTATCTGAACCGCTAGGTGGAAACACACACCCTTGCGTCCGTCCGGCAGCTTGTTGCCGTATGTGACACAGACTCATCCAGAACGTTTTTAAAATCTGTAAAATTAACTGTGTCTCGTTGGGGAACCAAGACAAAGACATTTAACACTACTAATCTGATACGGTTTTTAGAGAACACCCGCGGCTGAATACGCAATAATTATACGCAGCTAGAACTAAACAGATAACCAAGAACACCGTGCAGACCTAAGAACAGTACAGCAGCAACAGTTCAAGATCTACATTTAATGATTGCAGTTTTTTGTTTCAAATTAAGTCCTTAAAAGTCTGCATTTAGAGACTGCAGTTTTTACTGCATGTATTTAATTAGCTTTTTTCATTTTAAATTAAAGGTCTGAATTGAATGATTGCAGTATTGGAGATACTTGTTTGATTTACTTTGTTTATTTACTGTTAATTTTGTTAAAAATCTTATGCTGTTTCACATTAGCTCGTTAAAAATGTTAATAAACCAGTTTAGACCATGTTTCATGACTTGCTTGCGCTAGTAACTACATGAAGCCCTGCTGTGACATACAGCCCTGCCCTCAATTGGTATCGGTTATCGGCCGATTGCCTTGAAAGGTGATTGGCAATCGGAATCGGCCTCAAAAACGCTGATCGGTCCATCTCTAGTCATAAGTTAAACACCGTCCAATTAAATTTGGAAACCTGCTTGCAGATATCTGTAAACCAGCCTTATTACCGAACATCACTAACCAATTGAACACTGATTAGCAATAAGAATTAACAAGCATTGTATAGTTGGCTGAGACTGTTATCTGAGACGGTATTATTAATTTAGTACTAACGTCTTTCACGTCATGACAATATTAGACTCTGTAAACTCTGTAAGCTAGATACCTCTACAACAGGCTGCTTTCAAATTATAAGATTTTACATACATATATAATCTAGGCTTCTCATATAAAGAAATGTAAACAACCCCAGGCAGCAACAGCAGGAAGGAAGGTTTTAAATGTCTGTGAAAATCAAGTTCAACAAGTTCTGTGTATGTAATATGTAACTTAGCATTTAATAGTTAAATTGATTCCACAGTTTCCAGGACTGTAGTGGAAATGATTTACGTTACTGTTAAATTTCACTGCTCTGTTTACTGTTCTTGCAAACCAAACCTGCAGGAACTCCAGGCCATGTTAACCTCACATACCTCATTTCACAGAGACTCCTTCAGTAGAGAGGCTGTAATAGAGATACTGCTGCTGTTTTCTGAAAACCCACTGATTAGGTTGCCGCTCATATTCAGTCTCTTATGTGTCTAGGACTTCCAGAAGGCCTAGGCTGACTTTCTCACCAAATTCTCTCCCAGTAGAAATCAAAAAGTGATTGGTTGACTTCTCTGTCATTTTGTAATTATGTAAATAATTAATTTCATATGTTCAGCCTTCTCTTCAGCTCTTTAAAGTCCTAACCAACCAGTAGAACAGCTGTATCTGTCAGGATACTATGAATAAAAAAACACTCCTGATTGGCCAGTTTTCTTCTGGGGAGTTTAGGAATTTATCTTTCTTTCTTTCTACATTCTTTCCTATCCTACACAGTGAAACTGTCAGGGTGTGGTGAACAGAATGGACGCTTGCGGAATTGAATGAGTGGAACAGGCTTTATTAACAACAGGGCAGACCGATGGGATAGTCAAAAAAACAGTTAAGAGCAGATATGGGCGAATTCAAACCTGGATAGTCAAAAATTAAAAAACGGGTCAAACACGAAACAGGAAAACGCTCAGAAATGCTTTTGTGGAAACAATTACAAACCTTGCAAAGAGCAAAGAAACAGGTAGGTCTCTATATACACCCAGGTGATTGCATGCAGGTGTATTTAGTAATCGGGGGATGATGATCAATAGGAGGACACATGATGGTGACATCCTCTAGCAGGGGGTTCTGGGAAGTGGAGTCCGCAGGTCGAGTGGGCTCACCAGCAGAGACAGGCAACGTGACAGAGTAGTACTGCAATATCTGCAGGGTTTAAATACAAGCACAAGTCTCAGGAAATATTACATTTTATTAAATTATAGTTCCCCAAAAATCATAAGGCTTTCTCTGAAGCCCTAGAAGGGCCTGAGCGACCCCCTGTGATACAACGTAAAAACAATAAACATGTTTCTCTCATTCTTGACGGTCTTTATTTTGCCTACAAGATTAGCTAATTTAGTGGCTCAATGCAAATTTAACATCTGTCTTCTTCTGCTGTCAAGTACCGCATGGTTTATTTGTAAAATATGGAGTTTAGCAGAAGAGTGACGTTGATCGCTGTGACAGCAGTAACCAGGTCAGTGCAGACCAACAGCAAAAACTCCCCCAAACTTTTGGTTTCCGGCTCACAACCTCACAACAGACACAGCACGTCATGCAGCTCTGCAGGAGGTTGTCTTGTGCGGCACCTGTTGGACGTGAATGGCTTCCTCTTTGTCACACTACAGTGGAAAGTTCACAAAGCAGAGGCTTCCCATCCAGCTTCTCTCTGTCAAGCCCTCAGCTGCTGTGAAGCCCGTACAGCAGCGTAGGGTTTTGTGATCGCTTTCATCCTGAGATCCACACTCTGTTCCTGGGGCCTGTGTGTGCGGAGGTTTTAAAAAAAGTGATTGGGAAGCTTCAGTTTGTAGCATTAGAGCAGGCACTGGGTGTGAAAGCCCCTGTTGTCAGGCAGTAGTTCTGTTTGGAATTTAAATGGGTCTTATTCCCCCCATGAGGCCTTTATATTGATGCAGTGTGAATCGTATTGCATGTACTGTTCACGCAAGTGTCTTCACAGCAGGTATATTAACTGAGTTCTTTCAATTGTTTGTACTGCATTTTATTGTCACTGGGAAGGTAATAGAGGTCCTAGCAAATTGGATGTAGGGTATGCTAGGTTTAACTTTTTAAACACCAAGTAATGATGGGCGAGGCCATGTTTTTCATCACTCGCTCCTGTTTTATAGGCGGTGCTGAATAATCCACAGTGATTACTGAACAAAGCTCTAAGATTAACTAAACAATGAGCCTGAAAATTAAAATGTTAAAGTATAATTTGTGGTTTTAGACAGTTACATGAAGGAAAACATCAATGATAATTTAATAACTCTGAGAACCATCTGTGATGATATTTGTGGGAGTAAACAGCCGACTGGTAGGTCTCCAATAATAATGATGGTATAGAATGATTTCAGTGTTTATATGCTTATGTAATGAATATATTGTATATATTTGAGATAACACTCATGATAACACTCACAATATAGTCACAATATATGTATTTATCATCCCTATCCAATACTTTAGTACAGTATAGTATTTAGTTTAGTAACAGACAATCTGTACTTCCATTGTTAACTTTGAAGATGACTACACATATTACATAGACTCCACCTACTTGGAGCTACAGTACTGGGCCATTACCCTTCATTTACTTTCATTTTAGTCAAAATGGCCCTTAAATACCAGTTGTTGTTTTGTTTTTGTATCAATAAAAATAAATAAATTAACAGAAAAGTACCACGAACCTTCAACAACTAAATATAAACCTTTTTCAGAGTAACGTGTCCACTCATTTGGTGTTTACAGGTTCCATTCTTTTCAAGAGACTTCAGCTTTTTAGTTTCTCCACCTCTCCAAAGTTCAGTCTTCACTGATGTTGTGGTCTAACAGTTTGGACTTCTTGACGGCTACACTTTTTTTCAGACTCGTAGTGTTGAGTTCTCACAGTGCATGGATGGCCAGAAACACCAGTTAATGTTTTTTTTAGTTCTAAAGCAAGAGTGGAGCTTAATTTTCTCCTTTCTCTCAAAGATGAAAGCTTTAAGAACTGTTTATCTGACGGCAGCGGTTTTGGTGGTCTACCAAGTCTCGGAATGTTGTTAGAAGACTCATTTTTCTTTTATCATATTTAGGACAGTTTTGGGAACTCTTACTCTCAAAAGTTACTTTCCTTTGACTTTCTGACGTTCTGTCTTGTATCTAATCTCTAAATTACACAGTTAAAATATCAAAAGAGTGGCCTCTGAAGTCGACACAGTGTTCTAAGTCTACACGTGTCCACAAATGTAATCTTACCTCCTCCTCCATTTAACTTCCTGCACTGACCAGTGTAATAAACAACCACTCTGTTCAAACATTGACTTGATGGCTCTGCCTGTAACTCGAAGTCACTGTTGGAGTGACCAAACATACTGAGTATACATGTATCCATGTTAACATAAGCTCCTATCTACGTTATCTTTTTCCTGCTTTGATTGAGTGAGTTTTATAGTAATTTAACCAGGAGCGTGTGCAGCCACAGTGTTTTATTTTGTAACACATTAACTTTTGTTTTATTGAAATATGTTTCTCTCACTTTATTGGATTTCCCTCACTGCTCCTGATGATCCAGTACAATAGTTAATCACATACAGAGTGTCCCTGTTCCGTCAGAGCATAACGATAAACATATTTCCAGTTTTTATGTGATCTACTTTTTTTTAATTACATATTGATTTTACAGAGCTTTTATTGGCTCATATAAACAAAAGTTCTGCCACACAAGTTTTTTAATGGCCCCCCATGCCAGCCCTCAAAAACCATAAACCTCAAAAATCTCAACCCTGATGAGCAGGAGGATTAGGGCAGAGCCGAAACAGGCCTCAGCCAATCCACTGCCGAGCAGCCAAAATTGAGCCTCTCGGGGAGAAACTCAGTGATACCTGTTCTTGCAGAACTTGCTAAAGCATTGCATATGTCTGTGGTGTACTAGAGTGTTCAAGGCCTCTTGTTGAATATTCCATTGTGTGCTGACACCTTGGGTTTAATTTAATTTAGTATTCTGTCATGATTATAGCAGGTTTTCATGTCCATCTGTAATTAGGCCTCTGTGTCCCCTGAGTGACTAATTCTGAAATGTAAAACAGTCATAACAGACTTCAACAGCAGTGAACTAAACAAAAGGTTATTTAAGGCAAGAAAGGAACCAGCAGTGTGTTATTCTGTAGGGGTTTAGGGAGCTATATGTTTAGTCTGTTACATAATCTAGTAAGAGAGGGTCTAGTTAGTGTCTCATCTTCTCTGTAATAATCAGACTTCAGTGCTTGTTACTGCCAAGAACCAGCAAATTCCAAGCTCAGTCTTACATATCCTGTATAAACATTTGCCATAAATAAAAAGTGCTCAAGTGCTCTTATTTTACATCTGCGGTATGTATGCATTTAATATCAATAGCATACACATAATACAATGGCAGGTGTACTGAAATTGAGTTAAATATGAAAAAAATCAATCATTAAAATAAAAAAACAAGTAAATCATTGAATACAGTTTAGTTAATACAACAATATTAATATTTTAATCACAAGAATTTACTGTGAAATGAATATTTTTTGTGCTATAAAATATCATACATTAATTGAAATGGCTTCCACTGTTCTATTAAAATGTAAAATATTTAAAATAAAATACATTTAAAATAAAATAAAATAATTTAAAATAATAAACTATTTATAGTATTCCTATAGTCGTGATGATATCCAGTATAGTTTTGTGCTGATAGTAATACATCTTTATAAATATAGAATTTGGAACTACATCTGCCAGGTTTAGAATAATAGAGAAATGTAACAATAGGATTTCAAATACAGTAAAATAACTCAAAAGCAGATATTTTAGAACAGTAACCCCGTATAACAAGCATTCTGCTTTTCCAGACTGCAGTACATGCATCATCAAATCTAAACATTACAGGCAGACAGATTTCTCCCCAGAGCTGCATAGACTATTCATATATACACTGATTAGCCATAACAGTAAAACCATCTCCTTATATCTACACATTGTTTATTTTATCAGCTCCACAGTGGTCCATCTGTTTCTCTGTATGCTTTGTTATCCCTCTTTCAACCTGTTCTTCACTAATCAGGACCCCCACCGGTCCACCACAGAGCAGATTCCTCCAGATTTCTCAGCACTGCAGTGACACTGACGTGGTGGTGGTGTGTTAGTATGTGTTGTGCTGGTACGAGTGAATCAGACACAGCAGTGCTGCTGGAGTTTTTAAACACTGTGTCCACTCACTGTCCACTCTAATAGACACTACTTACTTCCTTGCTGGTCCACCATGAAGATGTAAAGTCAGAGACGATGGCTCACCTGTTGCGACACAGTTTGTGTTGGTCATTCTCTGGTCCTTCATCAGTGGTCACAGGATGTTATCCACAGGATGTTGTTGGCTGGATGTTGCTGTTGTGTGGACTATTCTGGTGTTTCGCTGAGGTGTTTCTCTTTCTTTTCTTTATTCTTCTTCTTTACTTTGCTACTGCATGTGGAGTCTTGACATGAGTGGTTGGCAGCGATCTCTTGCCAGGAGCTTCAGTCATCGCTGTATTTGCTCTTGCCTTTATTGGCTATCTGTCCTTAAAAGATCTGACTGACAGCAGAACCTTTAACATGATTGACAAGAGGCTAGAAAACGGGGCAGTGTTACTACATCATCCTCACATGTTAGACTGATGGCAGACTCTAGTGCTAAAGTGATTCTTGGCCAGGTCTCCCTTTATTTACAAATAAAGTAAATAAAAATAAATTCACTATCTAGCTGTTTAACCTTATTGGTGCTAACTTCATTAGATGTCTCTACAACTCCATACACAGACATCTTAGACATAAAACCACCAAACTGTTATTTCTTCACATCATGTTGACATTTATTTATTTTTTTATGTTTTGAACATAAAAATTATTTAAATCTTAAAAGTTGCACGTTTGCAGTTGATATTCGTTCTATGACACTATTTTCCCTTCAATCGAATTTGGGCAGATAGTGATATAGTTCCCGTATTGTGTCACGCCCTGCCTGTCCTCGTCTGTCTGTTTACATCCTGTCAGTTCCATGTGCCTCTGTTTACGTCTCTCGTGTTGTCATGTGCTCCTGTGTCTCCGCCCTTGCCCCGCCTCTCTCACATGTGCTTCATTTGTAATTAGTCTGTCAGCTGTTACCTGAGTTTCCTGTTTCCTTGTTAGCCTGTGTATATATTCCCTTTGTTTCCTACTCTGGTTGTCGGTCATTGTGATAACCTGTTCTGTCTGTCTTCATAACCCGTTGTTTACCTTTTGTTTTGTTTGCTTATTAAAAGTACATTTCGTTTAAAAGCTTTGTGTCCGCCACTTCCCTGTCTTCGTCTGCTCCAGCTCACCAGCTACCCGTGCCAGCCTGACGTATCGAATTTGTCATAATAAAATGAATAATTCTTTTATGTGCGAAAAAACCTACTACTACATACCATAACATCAGAATCCAGAAACGAAAGAAACACTTCTACTAGGTATGTGGATTTTGAGAGAAAATGTAATTGTTAAGTTTGTAAAAAGAAATTAAATAATTCAATAAAAACAAGTGTTGGCTTTTAATTTTAAAACGTAATATATAATATAATATATTTTTGATTTGCTACCTCTAATCTAGGTTACTGAAAGTACTGTGCTTGCATTACTAAGGGAGGAGTAAGAAGAGGTTAGCAGGGTATGGATTCTAAATGCTCTACTTCCTTTGGCACTTGTGGTCCACCAGCCTCCTATATTAGGTGCTCGCAGGCAGCTCAGCATCTGTGCAGCTGTAGTGGAGATGTGTTGTTTGTATGCAGCAAGCAGGCGCAGCTGATGGGTGTCGTTTTCAGGAATAGACATCTGTGGGCGAGCTGCAACTCTAACACTGAGAGAGAGAGAGAGAGAGAGAGAGAGATAGGAAGGAAATAGCGCAGGCAGCTGGCTGGACCTGAATAGGGCTTTCTTAAGCCTCTTTCTCTCTCTCCCCCTCTCTCTCCCTCTCTCTCTGATCTTCATCCTCTACAGGGCTGTCAGGTGCAGACTGAGAAGGAAATCGTTCCCTGCAGCTCAATGTAACGATGCTGATTATTGATGATAATGTTTTCCTCGTTTGTTCTTAATGAACGTTTTACAGTTACAGTCGATTTAAATTCAACTAAATGGTGGCGTCGCAACAGAAGTGGGTCTGAGGCGTATTTGTCAGGTGCTCCTATAGGAATTACCAAACACATGACTCCATCAATCTCATGAGAGGATTTTGGTTTTCTCTAATGCCTTACATAGGCATTGAAAGGTCTATGACGAGAATCTTCTCCGAGCGTGATTCTCATTGAAAAGCGTGTTACGTTTGACCTCGTTTGCAATCAGTACGGCAATCAGAAGTTCTTTTCATTGGTCTGTCTTGCCATTGTCCATTACTGAAAAGTACTGTGTTATATTCAAGTAAGAGCCCTTAAGCAAACGTGTGAACTAGGAATAATCCACAGAGCTTTACAAAAGGCAGTGGTAGGAATGATGCAATTAAATGGAAACTGTGCTGTGTGTAGCTCTTCCTGTTGGCTGGAATAACCGGGCTCCAATAGCAGTTCACAGCTTCCTCTCTGCTTTGTCTGACATCATTTCCTTTACAACTGAACATTACTTTTCTGTGACATGCAGTACTGTGCATGCCTTTTGGACACCTGGGCACTGTGTTTTCAGACTGGAAGCTTCTATTTGCTCAATAAAACACAGTATTTTTTAAATAAAATCAATAAATAATGATTTTTATTATTTTATATCTGTCAGTATGTTTATTTAAACCTTTCCAGCCCTTTACTACAGGCTGCTGCGAGAGTGCACTGAGAGCGCCCATACTGTGTGTTAGCTAGGGGTGTGTTTAAAAAATTGATTCTTCGATTCAAATTGATCTTCATTTAAATAATCCGACATCGATTCGTATAAACCCGAGATAAACATATAAACACTACTGTTTTTAGGAATGGTAGGCTAAGTGTTCCTTGTACATTTACCACATTAGTTCTCTGAAAATCTCTTTTCATATTCAAACAAAACATATTATTGTAACTGAAATATCCCTACATGAATCAATATTAAATTGAATTGAATCGAATCGAATCGGAAACCGAATTGAATTGGAACCTTGTGAATCGGGATCGAATCGATCCGGGAAATCAGTGGCGATACCCAGCCCTAGTGTTAGCATAGGCTAAAGCTAGCATAGCTGCCTAAACAGCACACCTAAAGCTGAAGAGTGAACACACTGCACCAGGGGAGGAAACTCAGACACCGCCAGCCTCGCAGTCTACCGCCTTAGATTTAACTCCTAGGTGAGGATCATCTTCACTCGTGTGGAGCTGGTCTGGATCTGAAAAGACTGATGTTGCTCAGAAGACGACAGTTTGCAGACTTTGTAAGAAAGCAGTCGTTAAAGATCTCTCAACAGCTAACCTGTTCCATCATCTCCCAACAAACCAGCACAGAGTATGAGGAATATGAAGCTAACCTGTTCCATCATCTCCCAACAAACCAGCACAGAGTATGAGGAATATGAAGCTAACCTGTTCCATCATCTCCCAACAAACCAGCACAGAGTATGAGGAGTATGAAGCTAACCTGTTCCATCATCTCCAACAAACCACCACACAGAGTATGAGGAATATGAAGCTAACCTGTTCCATCATCTCCCAACAAACCAGCACAGAGTATGAGGAGTATGAAGCTAACCTGTTCCATCATCTCCCAACAAACCAGCACAGAGTATGAGGAGTATGAAGCTAACCTGTTCCATCATCTCCAACAAACCACCACACAGAGTATGAGGAGTATGAAGCTAACCTGTTCCATCATCTCCCAACAAACCAGCACAGAGTATGAGGAATATGAAGCTAAACTGTTCCATCATCTCCCAACAAACCACCACACAGAGTATGAGGAGTATGAAGCTAACCTGTTCCATCATCTCCCAACAAACCAGCACACAGAGTATGAGGAGTATGAAGCTAACCTGTTCCATCATCTCCCAACAAACCACCACACAGAGTATGAGGAGTATGAAGCTACCCTGTTCCATCATCTCCCAACAAACCACCACACAGAGTATGAGGACTATGAAGCTAAACTGTTCCATCATCTCCCAACAAACCACCACACAGAGTATGAGGAGTATGAAGCTACCCTGTTCCATCATCTCCCAACAAACCACCACACAGAGTATGAGGAGTATGAAGCTAACCTGTTCCATCATCTCCCAACAAACCACCACACAGAGTATGAGGAGTATGAAGCTAACCTGTTCCATCATCTCCCAACAAACCAGCACAGAGTATGAGGAATATGAAGAACTTCTGGGGCGCTGTCCAAGACAGACCTAAACCAGCTAAGGTGTCTGGCAAAACATTAAGCACTAAAGCCCAATGACGGTGGGCTTGGCTCCAGCCCCCTGTGACCCCGACTAGCGGGATGAAGCAGAAGATAATGGATGGATGGATGGATGGATATTAATATCCTTTAAGAAGTATAAGCTGGTAAAATATAAGATTTCTTCAACAACATTTTTAAATAATGCTAAAAATGGTTTATTATGGTTATCCACAAAATTACAGATAATATCCAGATACTATTTTTTGTCAATATCGTACAGCCCTATGACAGACAGTGTTCTTATATAGGGGGCTCAGTTTTCTGTACTGCATTGCATGAGTTGTCCAGTGATTGTATTCACCTCGTTCCACACTAAATTTGTTCTTTACTTCTGTTCTTTAGGTCGTCTCTGACATGCCCGCATTGCCTTAAGCAGAGTCACACCTTCGACCCTTTCCTCTGTATCTCTCTTCCCATCCCCCTGCGCCAAACCAGGTGAGTACGGCTAAACTCAAAAGTGCTAGTGGCAAGTCATTCAGCAGGGTTTCATAGATTTGTTTACACGCTGCTTTCCTAACACAAATGACTCATAGAAAAACTGGAACCATCGTCTGTCACACAATATGTAAAGGGACAGGAAGTATCTGTTTATGGTGGTACCCCTGCAGGCCGCGGGTGCAGGAGAACAGGGCAGAGCTCCGCTGTTACGGTCACAGACAATAGGCCGAATTGGCCGAGGCGTGCTATGGAAACAGCTCCTCCAACTCAGAAACAATGTGGTATTCAGACTGGAGCCCTGTGGTACACCCCACCCTGTCAGCACTATACCTTGGCCTGACGGGGGAAATCCTGACATTTCCAGAGGAGTTGTCCTTCTCTAAAAATGTGTACGTGTAAACACACACTTTGCACATGCCCATATTCACAAACACACACTGTCACACAAGAATGTTGTGTATACTGTATATAAGTGTCTGCTGCAAACAGCCAGAGTGTACACAGGCTTATATGTATCTACCATGTATAGCATTTTAAATAGTTCTCTAATGTTTACATAGCAGCCAGGTGACTTTAGCAGGCAGGTAACTTTAGCAGGCAGGTGACTTTAGCAGGCAGGTGACTTTAGCAAGCCAGTTTAAACCCTATGATTTGGGCCTTTTTTTGGTGAGCTCATGAATATTTTAATGAGCTCTATTCTGATTGGCTGGTTTATGAGCAACATACACTACCACTCAATAGTTTAGGATCACTTTAGAATTTCATTTCATGCAATTTTCATGCAATTCACAAACAATATTGTCCGTTTCACAATTTTAAATGTATCAGATGATTTTTAAAGAATAAAAATGTTTGTATTAAAGCCTATTTTTGTATAGAGGCTTATTTTGCATATAGTCCTATTATCAGCAATTCTCAGTCCTCTGTCTAAATCTCCTGGTACGGCCGCCAATCCAAGTTAAGGATGTTATTGGGGTAATTGGTTGTTAGGACACTCTTGTTCAATTGTGATGCACAGCTGAAAAACATTCTACTAATAAATGAGCATAAAAGGGAACAACATTCTAGGTTAGTTTAGTATCTGAAGCATCAGCAGTTGATGGCTTGCTGACAGACTCACAATGACCAGAAAGAAACAACTTTCTTTAGAGACCTGTCAGTCCATTGTTGTGTTAAGGAAGAAGATACTCCATTGAAAACAAGAACATTTCACTGTGATCCCAAACTTTTGAGTGGTAGTGTATCTAAACAGACACAGGCAGGAAACTAGATTGAACCTCAACACCAACATAAAGTAAATGAAAGTTGTTACTCACTAAGAATTATGTTTAAGATGATCTGTTTCAACCTAAAAATGGATAAGATCACACAGCATGGTTGCTGCTCGCAGGTTGCTGTTGGGGTTGTGATGCTAGTTAAGGTGGAACTGCAGATCTGTTCCCCTAGCTTTGACTTTGTGAAGCCTCGTTTTATTTCAAGGTCCAAATACTTTGAATGAAACTTGTCCAGGAACTTGTTAAGGATGTGGGGGCTGGATTCTCAGTCACCAGCTTGTTTGCGAATTGGTGCCACAGCTACATTCTGGAGCCAGGTGTAGCATTTAAGGTGGAACGAAACATTTGAATAAGGAGCGGGGAAGCCGTAAGAATAAGTAGCCAATTTCAGCCTCGTTTTAAGACGTCTGTTCAGAATTCTTCAGAAAAGCGTCAGCTTCCTCCATACAAGCTGTAGCGTTTAAGGTGGGACGGGGAATTCGAGTAAGAAGCTGGCAAATAGGAAGCCAGTTTCAGTCTTGTTTAGAGATAATCACCATCCATGCCCACATGTAAAGCTTCAGCATCGCCTTCACATCCTGGAAATGCAGATTTCTACACATATAATCCTCCACTGCTCCACTGTCATCATTGTTTCTGCCTGGTCATAACGTGAGCTGGTGTATGTACGTTTTGGGGGCTTCGTTTTGAGTCAGGACTGTTAAAGATTTTAGAAATGACCAATTTTTCTGTCCTCTTTTACCAACACAGGATTTGTATTCAAAGGAGAAGATATGAATGTGTAAAGGTCACAGTATGTTCTATGAATTCAGATATGATGGTGTATATACCGTGTTCCAGTTTTATGGCCCCTGTAAAGGACTCTTCTACACAGTGGTTGCTGAATCTCAAGTTTAGTTTTTTTAGGAAATGTTAAGCTGGTGTGTCAGCTTCTTTTCCTCCTATTTCTACCTTTTTGTGTGTATTGTCAGTGTAAATGAGACAGGCTTCTGCAGCAGGTGCCCAGTAAGGGAGGTGAGTGTGGTAATTAGAGAAGCTGATTTAATGGTTTGCTCAGATTCCTGCCTGAGGGGTGTCAGAGACAGGCAGCCTCTCCCTCCCTCACTCACACCACTCGTTATGGTGCTAGGGTGTGCCTGGCACTCATTTCTGCCCATCTCACACACACACACACACACACACGCACACACACACATACAGATTATAAGTTGTTTCTGGAGGTTAAGTGCCTTCTCTCATTCGTCATGTATCCTTTAAAACTCTCTCTCCAGCTTTCTTTCCAGCTGAGTCTTCTCGAACCTTTCCCTCCCCTGAACAGACTCAGAAACTGAAGAGAAGAGTGCACGGCGTTTAAGCAGCATATTGCAGAGGATGCCTAAGATTATTGTTTGTGCTGCTCTTGCTATTGTATTTCGAGTTTAGCCTGGGGCCGTGTTCTATATGGAAACTCTGCTCTGATGTGTAAACACTGAGATACACTCGCCTCGCCATGGTCTCTTATTGTTCCGGGCCTTCTCGCAAAGAACATGCTCTCAAACGGACCTTTCAAAATGAACACTGTGGTATTAAAACTGTCTGGGTCAGTAATGCCAGCCTTAAGTCTCTGTTTTCATTTTTGTTAATAATTGCTTGAATTTATTCATCCGTGCTCTGGACACTCACTGTTGTGAGGTTGGACTTTAAAGAGATGTAAAATCCTGTCAGACTTAGGAATTTTAATTGGAGTTATTCATATATTTATGGCTTTAATTGAGTTTATTGAGTTTTTATCACATTCTATTAGAAATACATAGACATTAACATGAAATTGGCCCCCACCTTATAGCTCTAACAACCTCCATTCTTCTGGAAAGGCTTTCTACTAGGGGTGTGTTTAAAAAATAGATTTTTCGATTCAAATCGATCTTCATTTGAATAATCCGATATCGATTCGTATAAACCCGAGATCGATCTTTAAAATTATCATTCCAGCCCCCCCTGAAAGCCCCCACTAATGTTTTTAGTAATGGTAGGTTGAGTGTTCCTTGTACATTTACCACATTAGTTCTCTGTAAATCTCTTTTCATATTTAAACAGAACATATTATTGTAACTGAAATCTCTAAATGAAACGATATTGAATTGAATCGAATCAGAAATCGAATTGAATTGAATTGGGACCTTGTGAATCGGGATCGAATCGATCTTGGGAATCAGTGGCGATACCCAGCCCTACTTTCTCCATAATTTTTTGGAGTATGACTGTAGGAATTGTTTGCCAAGACGGACGAGAGGGCTTGGCTTGCAATCTTCGTTCTAGTTCATCTCAAAAGGGTTATGGTTAGGACTGCCCCAACTGCCGTTACACCAAACCATCCAACGCTTGGCATTGTACTTGGTGAAGTGAGGCCTGCATGCAGCTGCCCATTCATGGAAACCCATGTCATAAAGCTCCCAGCACTCACTTTTTGGGCTAATGTTAAAGCTGGCTAATGTCAAAGCCAGAGGAGGTTTGGGAGTCTGCACTTATTGAGTCAGCAGAGCGTTGGCGGCTTTTACGCACTATGTGCCTCAGCGCTTCACGACCCTGCTCTAGAACTTTACGTGGACTTCCAGTTTGTGAGTGTCTAAACGCCTCCACTTCTCTATAATACCACTCACAGTTGATCATGGAACATCGAGGAAGGAAGAAAATTCACTATCAGACTTGTTGTAACAGTAGCATCCTATTGCAGTAGCACACTCGAATTCTGTGAGCTCTTTATGAAGACCTGTTCCCTCACCATTGTTTGCAAAGGCACAGGTGATTGTTTGCAATGGCACAAACACCTGAATTCAAAGAATCAGAGGTGTGGCTTTATATACTTTGTATATGAAGACCATATAAATATACAAAAGAGAAAATTACCAGCCAGCTCGTTTACGTTTTAGACAAATCAGCATTTATTGCTTACATTGCTTCAGTTTAATTGCTTAAAACTAAATGTACCTTCTGTTTTGGGTTGTTGCGTTTTAGGCTCAAATTTATCTTTCAGGGATATTTTATGCATCACTGTGAGGGGAAAGGGGTGTGTGTGTGTGTGTGAGGGCCGCATGTTCTTGTGTGTGTGTGTGTGTGTGTGTTTGTGTTAATAACAACATAAATGCAAAGCGTGGCTAAATTATGGGCATCATAACTAGCCTACCGTATTGATTTATGTTCTTAATTACATATATTTACATAAATTAACATACATTCTTTACTAGCCTTCATCCCAACTAGCAATCATATTGATTAACATTCTTAATTACACGTAGCTATAATTAACATACATTCTGTACTAGCCTCCATCTCAACTAGCAGGCAAATAAATGCTTACATAAACTTTACCTTGAGTCGTGTCTATTCTGTGGACTGGATGCTTTCTGCTGAGGTGCTGAGGCATTGATGTCGTGCTGTTGTGGTTGGCTAGTTTGGTTTGCTGTACACACTGTACAGTTTTTTTTTTTCAGCTTAAAATGATCACACTTTGTGTCTTTATCTCTGACCTGTCTCATCTGTTGTTTTTGAAGACATAAACATGCATAAATGGTGATATAAAACACACATTAGTCATTTTATTGTTTGTGTGAAAACGCAAATCAGTAAACCTCTTACTGATCCAGCTCACATGGGCAATCGGGAGATATTACAGTGCATCCAATAAAAACGGAATTGTTGTGCATATTAAACAGTAATAGAAACACGGTAGATTGACAGAAGTGACAGTACACGGTGCTATGTTTTACTCTATCCAACATAGACATGCACCTGCCAACTCCTCTGAAGGCAGGTTTGAAAGAGTTTAACAGGTCATCACCATTATAGCAGGAATATAGTTCATAACATTACTTTTTTCCACCCATGTGCAAGAAGACTGTGAATCATTGTGTGTTGTGTTTAAACCTCTGATCGCTAGATGGCAGTGTTGTAATCCGGTTTTAGCTCCACTCCAACATTAACAAGCAGCACAAGGTCGCAATACTATTGGCATTGGCAAACCTGTTCATACAGTGGTGTGTTTTAATAGTAGGATTTGAAAAATCCCAGTAGATCATTTTGCTTGCAGTATCGCAGTATATAGTGATATATTAAATCGTCACCGCTGTATCACAATACGTATCGTATCACCAGGTTGTTGCCAACACACATCCCAGGAACATACACGCTGATGATTCTTATACTGGGTTTTTGTTGATGCACATGAACTGGTGTGCCTGGATAATGAACATTCAGTGTCAGTGTTTCTAGTTTTTATTACACCACTGCAGTCAATGGCAAAAGTTGGAAATGTTTGGGAAAATGTGGTGTACTGTTCAGGAGACCACTGGCAGTGTGCAGACATTTCGGTGGCTGCACCATTAAAATAGTAGAATATTTCATTTGTCCACCTCCACTGCAGCATTGGGTCCATTAAACAGAAAGACAGTGAAATATGAAGAATAAATTTCTATTATGCAGCTTATTTCATTATTGTTATTTGGTGGTCTAAGCAGTGGTTAGTTGGTGGGTTGTTTGGATGGTGGAGTATGTATAGGTCGCCTCTGATAAGAGGTTTGTTGAAATGATACAGAGATCAAAGCGTTTATTCCAACAGAAATATGAGACGTAGTATATACTTCTCTGACATGACGCTCTGTTGTTCCTCACTGAAGGAACATGGAGAATCTCCCGGCCTGTTATTCCAGTTGGAGTTTCTGTTTAGTAAGAGGAGCTGCGTTTCCTCCAGTGGAATGACACAAAACGAGTCATTAGTCAGCATTAGGAACGTTTCCCACAGCCAGAGAGAACATTAGGAACACTTCCCACGGCCAATGAGGACTGATTAAATGCCAGCCTGCTCTGTTTGTTGTCACGGAGACCTGGTGGGTGTCTGTGAACAGATTAGCCCGCTTGTGTGTAATAGATTTTTTGTCAGGTTAATTGTGTGTCTGAGGGTTTTTGTTTACAGACTTTTATTGTTTATCTCAGATTAGAGGTCTAGTTAAAACACTCAGTATCTCAAACATGAGCGAACTGAAGTGGCAACATCACTGCCCAACTTACTGTCTGCTGCTGAAGCACCACACCTCCTGTATGTACTGACCAGGAAGAAGAAGGAGGGAACTTCAAAAGAGAGACATGAAAGTAAACTCTCAACCTCATCAAGAATTCAGAACCAGAAGAGTTAAGATTTTGGATTTAGTCTCAGTCTTGTTAACTTCCCTGCTCAGTCTCTTTATGCTTTTCTCACAGAAAGCCTTAGAAATATCAGCAACAGATGAATGGCAATATTTTAAATCAACAATTGTTTGTAATTGTTTCTGTAATATAACGATAAAGAGGCTGGCAACTCGATTGCAGATAGTAGGGGTGCACTATGCCCGGTTGCCTTGTATTGTGGTTCCACAGACTCAGATCCAACCGAGAATACCATCCTTCAGTCTAAATGACCAACACTGTTCTATTTTTGGCAGTCTATAGTTCATACAGGAGCCAATAGCTGAAAGCATAAACAGTTTAACAAAATAAGGTGGCAGCGTCGTTAACTAGAATTAAAGGCCGGATTGAGTTCAAAGTTGATGTTGCTGCCTAACATCCAGACGGTGGAGACGGTGATACTGAAATCTAGAGATCAGATAGGGCCAGAATGTTTACTCTGTAGTTCTATGTGCTGTTTGCTGGATCTCTTTTTCAGGCTTTGATAACACAAGCACATTTCTTTCTTGTACAAAATGGGTATTTGTCACTGAAGTACAATAAAACTGTAATCTAGGGGGGTTTTTTGAATATGTGGTTTTTCTCTGGGTTTCTCTGGGTTTCTCTTGGTTTCTCTTGGTTTTCAAAGGATTTTTGAGACCATATTGAGTATTTTCATGTGGAACAATGGACTGACAGAAAGCAGCTTCTTGATAACGTTGATGTCACTAACTTGCGCATGCCTCACGCATTCACAATGGCCTAAGAATTATGTATTGTCAAGAATCATGTTGGCCTATAAGCATTCAAAACTGATTTGGGGACCTGTGCTATAAGAGCACCGCAACCTCGACAAAGAGCTGTGAAGTTGAACAGGCTTTGTTTTAAGCACAAGCAAAATGTTTGATTTAAAAGGTTCCATTACTATTATTACTATTATTGCAAATTATTACAAACTAATAAACAAACTAATAAAAACCCTTTTTATAGGCTGGTGTGTTTAAACATGTGACTGCTACCATTAAAACATGAGTGTCTATTAATCAATTGTTGAGAATGCTTTGACAGAAGCTGTTGTATTGAACAAAATTGGGTTGAGCTGTTAAACTCCTACATGGGGGAAACTGGTGATCGGGGCTGGAAGAATAACAAAAGTGATTCTTAGATGGTAGAACGGACATCACACTGATCACTGATCAGTCTCTCTACCAGCTGTTCCTAACTCTCCAATGCTTTTATGAAACTGGGCCCTGATACGAGCAACAAGCATGTTCCATAGGAACGGCAGTCCAACAGGGAAAATGCTGTGAGAACTTTCTGACCAGCCTTAAATGAGGCCAACCTAACAGTGTTAGCACACATTCAAACCCACCCAAGTTATTCCCAGCACCTCATTGTTTATTCATAGTCCGCGCAGCAGGCAGATCTCCTAAGTAGGTGCAGTTTACGGTTTTGTCCTGGCTGAAGCCACTCAACAGCAGAAGCACTTTCAGTTTCAGAAAAGTGAAAAGGTCAGAGTCGAGTACAGTACCCTGCTTAAAAATGCATAGGAGTATAGATTCCATTATTTTTACACATATAAAGTAACTTTAATGATGTATTATTAATGCTAAATGTATTGATTTATTCATGAAACTCGAGTGAGGCTAGTAAAAATGGTGGGGCTGTGATACAGGGGTTGGAGTTTGAGCACTTTTTGCACTTTTTACTTTTTTATAATTCTGTTTCTATTTTTCTGTCTGTGCCTGTATGTGCTTCAGGCCGGTGTGCGTGACCTTGGTGTTCAGCAGTAAAGGCCAGCGGTATCTGAGAGTGGGGTTGGCTGTTCCGCTGTTCGGCTCCCTGGCTTGCCTTCGCAGGATGGTGGCGGACGAGGGCAAGATTTCACCCGACCAGGTGACCGTTCACACACACATCTACACAGTTACGGTGCTGAAATGTAGTCCTGGGTCACGTCTGTCATTGTTTTTTAAAGATGTTCTGAAAGATGTTTCCTGTAGGAAACTGGTACATTACTTTTTTAGGATGCACTAATATATTTTAGGGCTTATAACCATAACTGGTAATGATTTGTTGCAATATTGATATCACATCTTGTTATAAACACTAAAACCAAATAGATATTATTTACATTTTTAAAAACAAATATACTGGAATCACCGTTACATACTATAACTCTCAAAAAATTACATGCAAAGGTTAGTTTGTCATATTTAATAGATTTTTAAAAATAAGTGAACTTCCTGTATGTATATATAGAATAGAATTCAGAACTGTTTGCCTCTTGTGGCCTCCACATTTAACCCGTCCATGCAGTGAAACACCCACATATACACACTAGGGGGTAGTAAGCACACTTGCCCAGAGTGGTGGGCAGCCCTGTCCACAGCGCCCAAGGAGCAGTGGGGGTTGGGTGCCTTGCTAAATGGCACTTCAGTAGAGTCCTGGTGGTCCAGGGAATCAAACCAGCGATCTTTCGGTCACAAAACCAGGTCCCTAACTTCCAGCCTGCAACTGCCCCATGAATATTCAAATGTTCAGATATGTATTTAAACATATTGGAAAAAATTTAACATAACCTGTGCAGAAGTATGTTTGAATATATTTTTGTATTTTATTTGAAATATTTATTTATTTGAGCTTTTATACTTTGTGAATTTTGTTAAATACAGGAATAAACATAATCCTTGGATAAATGTGCTTTAATCTGTACATTGGTTAAAACGCTAAAAAAAGGTCATTCATTAATTTCACTCACTCATGGCAAAAATCAGACACGGCCCATTCAGAATTCCAAAATTCAGAAAAGTTAAAAAAAAATTATAAAGAAAATTACAATTTTGGTAGGACAGAAAAAGAATAAAAGAAATCAAATGTAAGACACATTGATCCTCTTAGCACCACAAAGTCCATAAAGAGCCAAAACACCACACAGCATATGTACAGACAGGCCTCACAGAGACACAAAAACCAAACAAATATCATCCTAGCATAAAAATATTTTATAAAGAAAAACATTATTTAGATGAAGGTTTGATCTGTTTGATTACAGGAGATGCTTTCACACCTCTAAAGTTCAGTCTTAGAAATGTCATTTTATGATGTGCACAGTCCCAGCGATCCTGAACACATTCACTGTTTAGGTCTGGACCCCGGGGTGGTCAGTCCAGTGTTCTGAGTAAACTAGTAGCTTCCTTGTTTGGTTTGAAATGTTCTTCCTTGTTGTCTGTTTGCTTTTCTGCGTAACATCTTTTTGACAGCTACCTTTCAGACCCATCAGGAGGATCTTTTTTCAGAATTGAAGCAAGAGTGGATATTGTCCTCTCTCTGAAAGTGTCTGATGATGACAGTTTTTGTGGTCTGCCAGGTCTTGCATGGTTCTTAGGGTCCTATTTCTTTGAAGCTTTTAATATTTTTTTTACTACATTTTTCAAAACTCCTGTTTTTTTCCCACTTACTTTCCTCTTACCTTCCTTTTCTTTATTCAAGTGTTCTTAGTGGTCATTCAGGCTGGAAATTAAATAAATCAAGGATGGGTTTCCCAGCATTGTAATACTGCTGGAATAACAAAAGCTGAATATATTATTGCCCAGGGCTGCCAGTGATTTGCAATCAGTTGCAAAGTAAATCAGGTTCTCAACAGCGTGCTACTGATATTCACACACAAGGCGTGACACTGTGGACGCTAATAGGATTCTGTGTGTTTGAGAGGAAACTCGGGGACACTCAGGCCACGTCTGTGTGAAGAGATTGTTGATAGCGCAGTGCTACAAAGTGCAAATTGGACAAGGTACGTTGTGATATTAGTGTTCCACAGCGGCCCCTCGTCCTTTTGTCTTTCTTTTCTACTGTCTCCACAGATTCTGGTGTTTATTGTTCTCCAGCTGTGCCATTCCGTCCTTTATTGAAGTGATAAATCATTTTAGGTAGCAGTTCATTTCAGCGCAGTAGCACTTAGCTTAGCAGCTCTGTGTGACCAAGAAACAATATGGAGTCTGATGAGAAGTTTAGTCATTATTGGTGGTGCTATTTGTAAAGCTCAGTAAAATGAGCTTCAGATTTAGTAGCTCCATTAGCATTGTAGCACATGAATGTGATGTATTAACACATGCTTCAAAATATTCACAAAATCCATTAATCACCAGCCAGTGCAGTGTTATCACTTAATCTTTAGAACAAAGAACTGTAGAGATATCTAACGAAAGAATTCATATGTAGGGTTCATTCCTTTTTTTCCTTCCGTCTTCCTCTCCAGGTGATTTTAACTGAAATTTACACGACGGGTTTCCAGCGCTCTTTTTTCGATGAGGACGACTTGACCAGCATCGCAGAGAGTGACATAATCTATGCCTTCCAAGCCCCGCCCCTTTATATCAGGGGAGGGTCTACTCGAATATCAGGTATTGGTAAAAACCTTTGTATTGTCTTACCACAGCCGTCTAAGCCATCTGAGCCAATCCACATTGTAAACCTATCAGGTCTTGTAAATGTTTGATAATGCAAATATAACATGTTCAGAAATACATGTCAATTTTGCAGTGTTGCAATTTTGCAGACACCATCATAAAAACCTGAAATCAAAATAAATTCAGAGACATATAGTGGTTGTTTGTCATGCCCCACTCTGTCCCACCCTGTCTAAGTCCGTGTTTACGTTCTGTCAGTCCCATGTGCCTGTGTTTACGTTTGTCATGTCTCCGCCCTTGCCCCGCCTTGTACACCTGTTCCCTATTAATGTTTAGTTAATGTTTAGTTAATGTTCCCTCTCATTATCCTGTGTTACTTATACCCTGTGTTTGCAGTCTGTCTTTGTTGGTCATTGTCGAGGTTATGTTGTGCATGTGTCGTGTGTACTCTGTCTCGATATCCTGTTTGTTTTCCCTTCGTTTGTTTTTCATTTGTTAAAAGTATCGTTTATTTACGAAGTGTGCGAGTGTGTCCGAATTCACATCTCCACTGCTTAGCTTGTTCAGTATAAACACAGTTTTGGTGCTTCTAGTCAATTTACGTTACATTGTAGTGAAAGTAAATACAAACATTCCACACAGAACATAGTTCTACACATTTTAATGCACAATAGCTGTTTATTACTTCATTTCCTTATTGGAATGAACACTGGTGCTTTTTCCCTCCTCCAGCAATGATAGACTGGTAAATGTAAATACATATTGATGGGATTTGTAGTTGACTTGAGACTGATCTGTGAGACTGATCTGTGAGACTGATCTTTGAGACTGATCTGTGAGACTGATCTGTGAGACTGATCTTTGAGACTGATCTTTGAGACTGATCTGTGAGACTGATCTGTGAGACTGATCTTTGAGACTGATCTTTGAGACTGATCTGTGAGACTGATCTTTGAGACTGATCTTTGAGACTGATCTGTGAGACTGATCTTTGAGACTGATCTGTGAGACTGATCTGTGAGACTGATCTTTGAGACTGATCTGTGAGACTGATTTGTGAGACTGATCTTTGAGACTGATCTTTGAGACTGATCTTTGAGACTGATCTGTGAGACTGATCTGTGAGACTGATCTTTGAGACTGATCTGTGAGACTGATTTGTGAGACTGATCTGTGAGACTGATCTTTGAGACTGATCTTTGAGACTGATCTGTGAGACTGATCTTTGAGACTGATCTTTGAGACTGATCTGTGAGACTGATCTGTGAGACTGATCTTTGAGACTGATCTGTGAGCCTGATCTGTGAGACTGATCTTTAAGCCTGATCTGTGAGACTGATCTTTGAGACTGATCTGTGAGACTGATCTGTGAGACTGATCTTTGAGACTGATCTGTGAGACTGATCTTTGAGACTGATCTGTGAGACTGATCTTTGAGACTGATCTTTGAGACTGATCTTTGAGACTGATCTGTGAGACTGATCTGTGAGACTGATCTTTGAGACTGATCTTTGAGACTGATCTGTGAGACTGATCTGTGAGCCTGATCTTTGAGACTGATATGTGAGACTGATCTTTGAGACTGATCTGTGAGACTGATCTTTAAGCCTGATCTGTGAGACTGATCTTTGAGACTGATCTGTGAGACTGATCTGTGAGACTGATCTTTGAGACTGATCTGTGAGACTGATCTTTGAGACTGATCTTTGAGACTGATCTGTGAGACTGATCTTTGAGACTGATCTGTGAGACTGATCTTTGAGACTGATCTTTGAGACTGATCTGTGAGACTGATCTTTGAGACTGATCTTTGAGACTGATCTGTGAGACTGATCTTTGAGACTGATCTTTGAGACTGATCTGTGAGCCTGATCTTTGAGACTGATCTGTGAGCCTGATCTGTGAGCCTGATCTTTGAGACTGATCTGTGAGCCTGATCTTTGAGACTGATCTGTGAGCCTGATCTTTGAGACTGATCTGTGAGCCTGATCTTTGAGACTGATCTGTGAGCCTGATCTTTGAGACTGATCAGTGAGACTGATCTGTGAGACTGATCTTTGAGACTGATCTTTGAGACTGATCTGTGAGACTGATCTGTGAGCCTGATCTTTGAGACTGATCTGTGAGACTGATCTTTGAGACTGATCTGTGAGACTGATCTTTAAGCCTGATCTGTGAGACTGATCTTTGAGACTGATCTGTGAGACTGATCTGTGAGACTGATCTATGAGACTGATCTGTGAGACTGATCTTTGAGACTGATCTTTGAGACTGATCTGTGAGACTGATCTGTGAGACTGATCTGTGAGACTGATCTTTGAGACTGAACTGTGAGACTGATCTTTGAGACTGATCTTTGAGACTGATCTGTGAGACTGATCTTTGAGACTGATCTTTGAGACTGATCTGTGAGACTGATCTTTGAGACTGATCTTTGAGACTGATCTGTGAGCCTGATCTTTGAGACTGATCTGTGAGCCTGATCTTTGAGACTGATCTTTGAGACTGATCTGTGAGCCTGATCTTTGAGACTGATCTGTGAGCCTGATCTTTGAGACTGATCTGTGAGCCTGATCTTTGAGACTGATCTGTGAGCCTGATCTTTGAGACTGATCTGTGAGACTGATTTGTGTTGTTAGTATGCTGTGTTTAAAATATGCTCAAATTATGGAAGTGCATTGCAGATGCATTATTCCTCCTCCTGCAGCGTCCAAGGTTACACGCCCCAGCTACATGGTCAACATTAATATGACGTCAGCATTGTGTCTTCACTAGAATCAATACTTGGTCTTAGCACTCACAGTGGACCCACAATGTTTGCGTGGCTGGAATCACACATGTCCTTACGCCCTCATTGCTTTGGTCTGAAGGGGACAAGCAAGCCAAACCCCCACTCAGACCCTCATTCATTGTGTTGTAAACCTTGTGAAGGTTACCTTATACCTTATATTTACAGTTCAGCAGGCAAAGGACAAACTCCTTCACCAAGAGTAATGGAACAAGTTCTTTTATGTAGGTAATACATAAGATGGTTCTTTGTTTCTGATCCAAGTATTACCACATCTTCTTTTTTTATACTTCCCTAAAACACTGTTGGACGTGCACTTGGTGGAGAACATGTATCCCTCTGGTTCTTAGGGGGAAATACTGGAGCCTATCCCTGGACAGGCTGGCAGTTCTGATGGAGAACACTGACGGCTAATTATGTTAACGCAGAGAGAAAAAGACCACTTATGCTGTTATGGACCCCCCTACCATGGATGACTTTTGGGGTTAATCTGTTTAAAGCGATAGTGCGACACACAGACACAGAAACAAGTATATTCATGAATCCAAGTCAGGTCTCGTTATTTGCCGCAAGCATTGCATTTGACCTAAGAAGACTGTAAAAAATGGATGGATGGATGGATGGATGGATGGATGGATGGATGGATGGATGGATGGATGGATGGATGGATGGATGGATGGATGGATGGATGGATGGATGGATGGATGGATGGATGGATGGATGGATGGATGGATGGATGGATGGATGGATGGATGGATGGATGGATGGATGGATGGATGGATGGATGGATGGATGGATGGATACTGTATTGATCCTAGAGGGAAATTCAAGGCATCCAGTATCTATTCCACAAGTGCACAAGGTAAAACAGGACAGTTACAACAAAAAATAGAATATAAAATAAATAGAATATAGAAAATACAAAATAGAAATAGAAAAAGTCGTGCACAAGGTAAAACAGGACAGTTACAACAAAAAATAGAATATAAAATAAATAGAATATACAAAATAGAAATAGAAAAAGTCGTGCACAAGGTAAAACAGGACAGTTACAACAAAAAATAGAATATAAAATAAATAGAATATACAAAATAGAAATAGAAAAAGTCGTGCACAAGGTAAAACAGGACAGCTACAACAAAAATAGAATATAAAATAAATAGAATATAGAATATACAAAATAGAAATAGAAAAAGTCTCACAGCGTGTATGTGGGAGTGATGACAGTAGTGCAGTTAACCAGTGTAAACAGTGTAGACCACTTGGTAGTTCTAATACGCAGTTATGCAGTCGGCAGTGCAAATACACAGTAAAAAGCAGCAGCACTGTTTATATGTACAGACTGTATACATGATGTATAATATAATATTCATAGTGTAATAATAACAGCATAGTTTTTATTATATATAGTAACAGTATAGTTATATATAACATACAGTTATACAGATACATCTGTTAAATAAATATATAATATGATACAATCTGATAACTGATGGCTGATATAGAGGTTTGGAGTAAAACAGTGTAACAGAGAAACATTCCGTCTGAAAGACAAAACTAAAACCACACACACTAAAAGCAGTGTGCAAATGAAAGAGCCAAAACTAATTGAAAAACCGCTTAATCCATTGTTTATTTAGTACATATGCTAGGTAGGGCTGTAATTAACCTTTTAAAGAGATTTGTGTCATTTATTAAAACTTCAGCTAGATTAACTGTCAACTTCCACAAGAATAGCAACTATGCTAGCTAGGTTACTCGCTGTCGTTTTCTTCTAACACTACACATACTGCGTGTTGCAGTTTGTTCTCTCTGTCAATCAAGGTCAACAATCGAGGGGTCAGCATTTTCTCTAGAGTGTAAAATGCTTCAGAGACCTGAAGTCTTACAATACTTGCAGCATGTTGTGTGTTCACTGTGATGTCCACAGTCTGTAGATGATCAATCAATCATCAATCAACATTTATTTATACAGCGCTTTTCACAACCAGTGTTGTCTCAAAGCAGCTTTACAGAAAAGCAGTTAAGAGTGGTAAGAAAAGAGTCCACGCATAGCAAAACGTGAGAAAGGGTATCAAGATCCAAGCCCCCCTAGAGCAAGCTGGAGGCAACAGTGGCAAGAAAAAACTCCCTTGATAAAAGGAAGAAACCTTGAGAGGAGCCCAGACTCAAGAGAGGAACCCATCCTCCTCTGCTCAAACCCAGAAAGAGAGAGAGCAGCAAAGCTAATGAGATTATAAGACAGAATACAATAAGAAGCTCGACTTGAACGTGTTTCATAAATGATTCTGGTTCAGGAGTTGGTGGTTCTACTGTAGTAATCCAGTCATTCAGGCTGACAAGCAGGAGACACCCGCAGGTCAGACAGGGGGGACAGTTGACCAGCCAGTGGGGATGGAGTTCTGGTGACTTCTGTGTGTTGAATCAAATGTCGAGAGAGAGAAGCAGAAGGAGAGAGAGGATAGTGGGGGAGAGGGAGAGAGAGAGGCAAGCAATTGTAGAGTAGTCCATGTATGGAGAGATGTCAGAGAGTAATAATACAGATGATGAATTGATAATTCCATTACACCAGCTCACGGGGCACGTACCGCATAACAATGCTTGCAGTCAAAAAACCCACCTCTCAACACACAGCAGACCAAACACAGACCCACACAATGCAATATCAGAACCAAACATGCTATCAACATGATAGTCAGGTAGGCAGATGTGTTACTACCAGACAGGATCTAGGCTTGTGCCTGAATAACAGTAAATTCATAGGCCCAGTAATCTAAATTTGTTTTCTTGCCTTGAAAATTAAATCCATACACTACAGGATATTGTCCCTAGGAGCACTTCATTAGAAGCTCTTGCTAATTAGTCGAGAACAGTAGGCTGTAATTGTTGTTTTTCCTGTTCAATTAAGGGGTGTCTGAAATTGTTAACTATATTCTTTTTAGACATGAATATGGAAAATACATTGTGATATTTACAATTACAGGTAGTATGTGTTGTTCTGGGGGGTTCATTAATTATCTTAATTATAGGAATCAGGCCCCCTCTACCCCTCTATAACTTAAAGCATGCATGGGACTGCAGGAGAGCATCATTACAGGCATAACTGCTCATGACCCACAGCTTGTGTAGGAAATGTTTGGATTGCTTGTCGCTTGTTAGCTATGTTAGCATTTAAAGAAGCAAACTACAGGAATAAAACCAACACCCAACACTGTACAGGAAGAAAGTGTAAATTAGAATTTTAACTGTGTTCCTAGTTCAATATCCTGAGTATGAAAGAAAAGTCAAAAATATAGTGGCTGTATGTGTATGTAGGGGTGCTATATATATCGTCTACGATAATATCTGAAATGCCATGTTAACGATTCACAAGCTGGCGATTCACAAGGACGCTACTGACTGGCAAAAAAACACCAATCAAAATGTGCTTTAGTACAGGCTGCTGTGAGTGCACATTGAGAGTGGCCATACTGTGTGCTAGCATAGGCTAAAGCTAGCATAGCTGCCTAAACAGCACACCTAAAGCTGAAAGTGAGTGAACACACTGCGCCAGGAGAAGAACCTCAGACACCGCCAGCCTCGCAGTCTACCACCTTAGATTTAACTCCTAGGTGAGGATCATCTTCAGTCGTGTGGAGCTGGTCTGGATCTAAAAAGACTGATGTTGCAGAAGACGACAGTTTGCAGACTTTGTAAGAAAGCAGTCGTTAAAGATCTCTCAACAGCTAACCTGTTCCATCATCTCCCAACAAACCAGCACAGAGTATGAGGAGTATGAAGCTAACCTGTTCCATCATCTCCCAACAAACCAGCACAGAGTATGAGGAGTATGAAGCTAACCTGTTCCATCATCTCCCAACAAACCAGCACAGAGTATGAGGAGTATGAAGTTAACCTGTTCCATCATCTCCCAACAAACCAGCACAGAGTATGAGGAATATGAAGCTAACCTGTTCCATCATCTCCCAACAAACCAGCACAGAGTATGAGGAGTATGAAGCTAACCTGTTCCATCATCTCCCAACAAACCAGCACAGAGTATGAGGAGTATGAAGCTAACCTGTTCCATCATCTCCCAACAAACCAGCACAGAGTATGAGGAGTATGAAGCTAACCTGTTCCATCATCTCCCAACAAACCAGCACAGAGTATGAGGAATATGAAGCTAACCTGTTCCATCATCTCCCAACAAACCAGCACAGAGTATGAGGAGTATGAAGCTAACCTGTTCCATCATCTCCCAACAAACCAGCACAGAGTATGAGGAGTATGAAGTTAACCTGTTCCATCATCTCCCAACAAACCAGCACAGAGTATGAGGAATATGAAGCTAACCTGTTCCATCATCTCCCAACAAACCAGCACAGAGTATGAGGAGTATGAAGTTAACCTGTTCCATCATCTCCCAACAAACCAGCACAGAGTATGAGGAGCTTCAGGAGCGCGCTGTCCAAGACAGACCTAAACCAGCTAAGAAGTCTAAAATACACACTCAGCAAACTCACTAAAAACAGAGCCTTCACCTGATGATGCTAGGATTGGCTCCAGCCCCCACGTGACCCAGATTAGTGGGATAAAGCAGAAGATAATGGATAGATGGATATTAATATCCTTTAAGAAGTGCAAGTTAGTAAAATATAAGACCTTTGCAAACACATTTTTAAATAATGGAAAATATCATTTATTATGGTTATCCACAAAATTACAGAAAATATCCAGATACCAATTTTGTCAATATTTCACAACCCTAAGTGTATGAATTTGTGTTTTGGTGGACACTCTCGAGTTTCGTTTACACAGATCTCGTGCATGCAAAGACACGCGCTCATGTCAGGACTCGTCAATCTTTACTGTCTGCACCAAAAAACATGGTTTGTAATTTCCACGCTGACTTTCTTTCTCTTCGGTTTCTTAGTGCCATTCATCATTACTGTGCTTCACTGGAAGACAAAACACAGTACAGGTGCTAATGGAGGAGGTGCTAAACACCTGGTGAAAAGCCACCATGATTGGAGTGGGTTCCACTGTGTTTACATGCACACGTCTAAACCTGCGGCACCGTGTTAGGAGCTGTAGCGAAAGCGTGGACAACTGCAGTGTAGACCCGTCATAGAGGGACGATAGCCAGTGTAGAGTAACTGAAATAAATACACATGATTAGATTTAAAACTGTTAAGCTGCACTCAGGTTTTATTAGCCCAGATTTAAATGCAGTATACTGAACACTACGTATCACCATGTTATAAAAATGTCTAAGTGCTGGGGACCACCATGAGGTGGCTAAATCTTGCATGCAGTTAAAACGTAAAGCTGAGTAAACAAAGTATAGCAACAGTTACACTTTCACATGGTGCATACATAAATATTAAAACATAAAATCAAATATTATAACCATGTCATACATATTCAGTATAAAGATTCATCAAAATGTCCAATAATAAATATATTAAGAAGAAAAAGAAGAAAATAGGTATTAATAACATGTTGAGAAGAAAATAGGTTTTAATAACTGGTAGTGTTTTAGGTAAGTTAGTGTATCTTATCTTCAAATAATTCAAATTGATCAGCCTTTTAAACCGAAATCAAAAATATAATAATTGCAACTCCCCAAAAATGTTGTTATCCCAACACTAGATCTTATATAAATGTTTAGTAGTAGAGAGAATACACACCCCTGAACCTGCTGCTGTGGGGATATAGTAGTTTTGCTGTCTGTGGTTATGTGTAGTTCAGAGTTTGTTTGGGGGGTTTTAGTATCCTCCTCCACTTTTAAATCTCTGCTCTCTGAAATCTGCTCCTACCCCGTGTGTGAGTATGAATTTAGCTGATGTTTTTTGACCACTGCACTGTGGCAGGAGGACAGATTACACCTCTGCAAGGGGTAGAGGTGTTTAATTAAGAATCTGGCAGTTTTGCTGGACCCTGACATTGCCCCTTATAGACACAGAGCACAGAGGAGCTTTCGCTCAGCTGTTGGGGAATTAAAGTGAGAATCAGCATCTGGGTCACTCTGTGAGAGAGGGAAAGAGAGGGCGAGATAGTGGGATGAGATGAGTTGAGCCTACAAACTGTCTATGGACATATTTCCGCTAGAGCTCTACAGTAATTGATATTATTCATCAGTAGGTGAGACTGGGGCAGTTTTTAATGTGGGGTAAATTGTAGAGGTGTAAGAAAATACTGAAATATTGAATATTGTGATATTATGTTTGGTGATACTGTATCGATTTTCAGAAACGCAGTATCGATACACTGATTCTTGGCAGACAGTGAATCCGTGTGTGTTGTGTTTAAATCTCTGACCACTAGATGGCAGTGTTGTAATCCGTTCTCAGCTCCACTCCAACATTAACAAGCAGCACAAGGGCGCAATGCTATTGCAAGCATTGACAAACCTGTTCTTATAGCGGTTTGTTTTAATAGTAGAATTTGAAAAAGCACAATATACCACTTTGCTTGCAGTATCACAGTATATCGCAATATATTGAATCGTGACCACTGTATCGCAATACGTCTTGCATTGCCAGGTTCTTGCCAATACACAGCCCTAGTAAATTGTTGCACACCCATTTTCATAAGAAATAATCTCACAGAAGAACTTTACAATAACAGGCCTATGTGCAGAAACGAAAATAAATAAGAATATGTTCAAGTAAGAAAGCACAAGTTCATTCATTCTTTCATTGTTGCTTCCAAATGTTTGTATGCACGTGACTTTACTTTAAACAGTGATTAGGCAGCTCCACAAAAACACCAGTTCTGACTATACAATGCCCTGGTCTGATCTAAAAGCTGTCACTACACAAGGAGATCTTTCAGTTGCATCATGTTCTTGTTCTCATGAGCATGTGTCACCTCTGTCTGTGGGAAAGATATTTCTTCTGACTGAAGGTCAGTAATGCAAAAGGGAGCATGATGTACGGGGGAAAGCACACAGTAGCTCGATTGCAGTGTTCATTAAGAACCATGGAGCGTATATTTCCGCCCATTACAGAGAAATGAATGGCTCTGATGTCGTAGGCTTTGCTGTTCAGCTTTTAAGAGGTATGTGGTTAATTCTGGTATTCATAGCTTCGACTCTTGAGCGATTTCAGATGGGCTTTCCCCGAGGAGAAGTTCTATAGAGGATTTTGTTGCAGTCGCCACTGCGATGGAGGGGGGGAGGTGACACCAAAGTTGTTATCCTGCTACCTAAGTTAGCACTAGCACCAGAACCAACACCACTATACTGACTTAGCACTGTGTAACATTAACATGGAATCTTTTTAGATGGATGAAACTGAACTGAAAATTTCACTAGTTTATTTGGTGGTTTATATCACTGCGGTGGAAGATGATGTCTTATTTTGCATAAATCAGCGTAAACATCATGCTTTTGATTAGCCCCTTTTCCACTTACCATCTCGTGTTCCCATCATAATGGAATGATGGACAGTTGAAAGCTGTAAAAAATAAAAAGTTGACAATAAAATATCTGTATGTTTTTTTTCATTTTTGTTTCTGAAATAATCCTAGAATGAACGTTAGCACTTGTAAAGTACAATGAATTTCTACGGTGCTCTTATAGAAATGTGTAACTCTACAACTCTAAAACTATGTAGACTCTTGCAGATAAAGCAAAAGAGAGGGCTTTAATTACAGGAGGGATCACCAACACCGTGGTACAAACGAACATAAGCCAAATAATAGACTCAGGTCAGAAATTACAAACAAAGGTAAACGTATGCTTTAGGAACAGGCACAGTAGTTCACAATCAGCTAAAGATGCATCAGTCCTTGACAGGAATCCGCTGGTTTTCAGCTGATCCTAAAAAAGAAAGACAATTGGAATTAGAAGGTTGAACTTTAAAAAAATGGTGACCAGATCCATCTAAGAAAATTACTATAAGTGCTACTCTACAGTGAGTAAAGGGAGCAAACTAATAAATGAGTAACAGGTGTAAACTGTCAGTATTCTGGTGACAAGAAATGAAAGAGTGGATTGTGATTGGTAGAGGATAATAGGTGTGGATTTTGTGTGATCTCACATGGAATCCTGGGAGATATAGAACATGGACTCTACACTATGGACCTGGCTGATGAAACAGAGTGAGGGGAATAAAGACAGGCCGTCTACAGGAAAACCAGAACTTCATTAAGAAATGTTTACTTCATTAAGAAAACAAAAGAGTGCCATGAAGAGTGACGCAATTCTTTGTACACATCCTGTAACTAGACACATACAAACAACTCGTGAAACTCATGACAAGAGCATTGAGGAGGTCATGATAAAACAAAACAACAGTGATCATTCTCGTATTGGTTGTCCAGCTTTTGTCTCCCAGTAATTATCTAGTTACACATTAATGATCATCCAAAGTCCCACTCTAGCCCACCATTCTCCTTGTTTTATCCTGTTCATAGCAGCTAAGAGCAGATGACGTGTCTCCAGTGAACCAACTAAACAGAAGCTGCCTCTTGTGCTAACTTTTGCTCTTCTCTCATGTCTAAGGGTATCACCACAGCCTCCCCTCCTCTCCCTACTCCTCATCTGGACCAGAAGCTCAAAGACTAGCTGCATCTGGAGCACTGTCCTCCGAGTTCCTCAACCAAGGTGCAGGCACAGTGAAGATTCTGCTGCTGGTGTGTAATGCAGCTGGAGCAGGCCAGCAGGCAGTAAGGTGAGGACTGTGAGGAGGACCGACCGTACCTGTCCACTTCAAAGACGCCTAAACTGATAGAGGCTGAGTCACAGTTACAGAGCTATACAGTTTTACCTTCCCTGTCAACCTCATCAGACACATCTGCCTTGTAGGTGTGCGTCTTTATCTGTAAACCATTTTGTCAATCATTGCTCTTCATCAGGGGCCAGTCACTGACAGGGCTGTCACTTTGGGAAGGCAGCTCGTAGGGTGATAAACGAATTTAAGAGACATGCACACTACACATTTAAACGCAGCCAAGGCTTGATCCTAGTGGGTCCTTGAAAAACCACTCACGGTCTCCCCCAGATCTCATGAGCAGGAGACCCTGCTACCACGTGTTAAAACAGTGCCCGAGGAACTTTGCTGCAGTTGCTGTTTCTGCATTCATTTCTGCAGAGCTAAAAATGCAGGCTTCACGTCTAACAAGCATCCCCGCTGTTGCCAGAGCTCCGCTAGCCTCCCCTTCATTTCCTGTGCTTGCCAGCACAAATGAGAAAGCTGCTGAGAATATTCACTCAGATGCTGTTCATAATCTTATAGCGCAAGCGAGTGGCTGAGCAGCTGCGCCTCCCCAAGTCTTTTCTCTTACGCTCTTATTAGCTAGTGCTCATCGCTCTTCTTACTGCTTGTCCTTGGTGTCCTCCCAAAACATGGAACATGGGAAAGTGAGCTAAAAGCGGATAGTGTGCAGTGTGAAGTATTTATTTCTATTTACATGTTTACATGTAGCAGTATATTTATAATTAGGTACACAGGTAGTATACATAATGTATGGAAAACTGAAACCCCGTTTCCACCTGGTCACTTCATTATATCTGGATAAGGCCAAGCCAACCACGTCATAGCAGAGTAAACATATTTCTCCAAGACACATTCGACAACCAAAACCCCTTCCAGTACAATCCAAACACCCCACCATGCAGTACGTCATTGGGTGCATGTTCCATGTCTGCGTGTCCATGAGGAGCATAATCATGGAGGACTCACATGATGGGGGACTGGACAAAACTAAATGCTTATTAGCAACAAGGACAGACACTGCTGTGCAAGACGACAGGGGCTGACTGGATAAACAACTGGATAAACAATTGGTTTTCCAGATAACAAGTAGATCTCAGTCCAACTTACAGGAGACGCATTTGACTGCTAGGTGTAAATGCATCATATGGGTTATCAGGATACCATCCAGATACAAGTCATAGGAAGTATTTAACTGTGAAGAGGATCTAAGGGTTGCTGTAATGTTATGATTGCTGCGAAAATGGCAGGATGGTCTCAGAATTGATGATTGTTGGTGAGTTGTTATTGGTAATAATGCAATATAGTAAAGGTGTGTAGTATTTGTTCTGGAAGTTAGTTACTCCTGGATGGGTTGTGAGATGTCATGCATGGTTATATATAAAGTTGCATCATATCAGATGGGCGCCACTGATTTCAGTGCGATGTGCAACAGTGAGGTGTGTAAATATCCCAGAATTGACACTGCCATCCCACTACCATGTTGGTGTTTGTTGGTAACTGTAGACCTACGCAGGATCCTATAGGGTAGGTGTGCCTGATGAAATGGTAAATGAATGTAGGTGCGTAGTAGCTGTACCTCATAAGCTGCAATTCTGTGTTTCTCTGCACTCTTACGTTGAGGTATGACACAATCCCGGCACTGGATTAGTTTTGGGTTTGGGGACCCACGTTAGCTCAAACAGTCAGAAACAAAATCATGTAATGTCAGACATTCTCTGACGCAACAATTGTCAAAAGTCCCCAGCCTCAGGCGAAAATCCTGAATTCGGATCGGCAGACTTTTACCTCACTTCAGACTTCGGCTTTTAAGAGTTTTCAGAGACATTTGACACGGCAGCGTGATCTATCAGATAGACTTCCGTCAGTGGCAGTCACCCAGAGATCAAGAGAGTCCCCTGTGATTTCCTCCCACGCGTGCTACCAACCGAAAAAGAGATAGAAAGAGAGTGAGCATGAAAAGAGAGAGCATTCTCATGCAGATCAGTTGGGTGGTGAAGATGCGTCGGAGGCTGAAGACATTGGTTTTGTGGAGAAAGTAACACTTCCTCTGGCCTTTTTTTCAACAATTCTCCAAGACAATGATGCCAACCTCTTTTTATCCACAGAGCACCATGACGGGACCATAAGAAAAGTTTTCTTTTTGTATTTTCAAAAGGAGGGAGGCATTTAAAGTATTTTTCCTACTGTTTGAGTAACAACCAAATATAGTGTGGTGCTGTAAATTGATTTTCTTTGTCTTTGTGGAGGAGGGTAACAGATTTTGCTCAGTTATGAAAGCAATTGTCGTGGTGTAAAATAATAAAAACGACAGATAACATAATAAGGTTTTATGTGGAACATGCTTGCTTTTGTAGAGACGTTTGTTTTACATGATCACGCTGTCATTGTCAATGAGTTTTGGCACTCAATAAATTCCCTCTAAGATACTCTTTCATAAACAGCCCTCCAGAGCCAAAAGATTTAAAAAATGTAGCACAAGCTGTTTGTTTTCCACAGATTTGCATGCCGGTTTGGTGATGGAGGGAAATCATCAGAGGAGTTTGTTATTAGGCCATTATCTTTAGTTTCACAGGAGGAAGGAGCATCTCTTTTGAAGAACTGAGAAGCAGCATGGCTATAAATGTGTCCTTTTCTGAACCAAAGATTCTGCACCAGTAACATATTTTCCTAGAACCAAATTTAAGAACTACAGTACTTTGCCATTTGTAAAAACATTGTTCTGGAGATATTTCTAAGGAGGTTATGTAAGGAAGTCAAAAGAAAATGGAGGAAACAGACCACTAACCCTTCCACCATCAGAAAAACAGATTTCCCCTAACTCTTCCATCAGATCTGAAACATCTACAGGTGTTTCTGTCCATCCTTCCACTGTGAGAAGACATCTCAACACTATGGGTCTGGGCTGTGTAGCTGTCAGGTAGCCCTTACTGGAAAGAGGGCAGGCAAAAAAAAGAAAATTAGCAAATCAAACAAAGAAGCTGCTGGTGTTCTTAGAACAACAAACTACACCAGAAATCAGCTTAACTGAACGAGTTGAGGTTTACTTGGATCATAAAAACATAATAACTTTTAAGACTGACGAAGTAATATCATTCCAGATTGCTCTGATAAACTGAAAGCAAGTCCTAAAACCTATAAAGCCATAAAAAGTAATTTTCGGTTAAATATGTTCTAGAAGTTTTAAAAGCGTAGACAGTTTGAATGAGAAGAAGCTGATACCGCCTACACCCATACGAGGAACAGTTCTGTTTGTACACCAATTAGCCCTAAAACCACCTCCTTGTATCTACACACATTGTTTATTGTATCAGCTCCAACTACACTTGTAGTTCTACACATACAGACTGTAGTCCATCTGTTTCTCTGTATACTTTGTTAGCCCTCTTTAACCCTCACAGGACCACCACAGAGCAGATATTATTTACCTGGTGGGTCATTCTCAGCACTGACACTGGCACTGGCGTGGTGGTGGTGTGTTAGTGTGTGGTGTGCTGGTACGAGTGGATCAGCCACAGCAATGCTGCTTGAGTTTAAACACTGTGTCCACTCACTGTCCAGTCTAATAGACAATGCATCTAGAGAGTGGACCAGCAAGGAAGTAAAGTCAGAGACGGTAGCTCATCTGTTGCTGCACAGTGGTCACAGGACACTGTTGGCTGGATGTTGCTGGTTGGTGGACTGTTCTCAGTCCAGCAGTGACACTGAGGTGTTTAAACACTCCAGCAGCACTGCTGTGTCTGATCCACTCACACCAGTACAACACACACTAACACACCACCACCACGTCAGTGTCACTGCAGTGCTGAGAATGATCCACCTCCCTAATAGTACCTGCTCTTTGGTGGTCCTGTGGTCCAGTGTATGTGGTAACTCAGATGGATTACAGTCTGTAATTGTTGTACACCATAGTGTTGCTATATGATGGTGGAGCTGGTAGAACACACAATGTGTGAAAATAGAAGAAGGTGGCTTTAATGTTCTAGCTGAACAGTGTATATGTTCAGACTAGCTTTCCATAGTTTCTTCTTAAAGACTGATGATGCATGGACATGTCTTACATAAGCTCTTCCTGATCAGATAACCGTAGTAACACAGTAAGAGTTCCGAGAGGTGAATTTAAAACACATTAAAAGCCAGAAATGACTGCCCCCCATCATGACTCTCTCAGTGTGTGCACACAGACTCATTTAGATCCATTCTGGGTTATTTGCTCCTTTATGAAGCCCCTGGGAGTCAGGTGGCCATTTTTCATTTTTAGTGATATCATCATTACACCCCCCCTTCCGAGCCAGCCACAAACAAATCAAACCTGACCCAGATTGATGCCGACCCGTATTTGTGAGGAGGCGATGCGATGAGATGACGACGACTGAAGAAAGTGATACAGTTATTAGTCTTCTCCTCCGTCTGTTCCCCCTACATGCTCCCTCTCTCTGCGCCGCTCCTCCTCTCTATCTCCTTGAGCTTACACAGCAGGAGAACGTGTGAGAGTGGGCTTTCTTTCCGAAGCTGTCGCAAGCGAGCTGGAGGGAGGGGGACAGAGTGGTTGGAGTTTGGGGTTTGTTGTGGTTCGTGGCAGCGAGGAGTTGCTGCTGCTGCTGCTCCACCGGCATGAAATTACAGCACTGAAGGCCCAGCCTTTTTCACGTTCCTCTCCAGGCAGCCTTACCGCTCTCCACCAGGAGCCGCTTTCCTACGTTTCCACGTTTCATGAACCTGAATCAGAACATTTTAACGAGCTGCTAATGGCCCGGCGGTCTCAGAGCTCGCAGGTACTACATTATAATTCAGTGTTCTGCATCCAACCTCGAAAACCTGATGCACCCAGTCCAGAGTGACTTGTTTATAGGTTGTTTATATTTGTATGTGTTTATGTTTGATTGAATGATGTGCTGGAGTGGACACACAGTTACTTAAATATGACATTGTCTGGACAGTTTTTATTTAAAAAAATCAGAAGAATTTAATATCGTCGCTGTCCAATGAAAAACATGTATCTTTATTTTTGCTGATTTTGAGTTTCTTCATCATTTGAAATTTGAAATTGAAAATTTCATGATGAATGAAACAATATAAATGCTGTAAGTCAATAGAATTCTGGTTCTATTGACTTACATTGAAAGTAAAGTTGTTTTTGGTCTCTCCTGTAAAGTGGCAGTTTTGGAGAAACTTGTTTTTCATTGGACAGCGACGATACGGAATGTGGTGTAACTGGGATTTGACCCTATAATCTCCTGGTGACCTTTCTGGGATTCCGATCTTACCGTGCAAAGAATTCATGCAAATTCCACCAAGTCCTTGCAGAATTCTGCCAAAGCTCACAATTTTGTCACACTTCTGTAACAAACATGTTAATCTGTGAAGTGCTGTCAAAATAAAACTTCTATGCTACGTGCCAGGAAGCCCCAGTCTCAGGCACTTTGCTTGCGTGGGCTGTATTTAAACTTAGCTGGCTACAAATATCCTGACTTTGTCAGATCCATGGCTTTTCCAAGTAGTTGCTTCTGTATGTGGTGTGACTGGGCCTTTCATACCCTTCCGTAGCCTTTCATAGCCTTTCATAACCTTTCATAGCCTTTCATAGCCCTTCATAGCCTTTCATAACCTTTCATAGCCTTTCATAGCCTTTCATAACCTTTTATAGCATTTCATAGCCTTTCATAGCCTTTCATAACCTTTCATAGCCTTTCATAGCCTTTCATAAACTTTTATAGCCTTTCATAGCCTTTCATTACCTTTCATAAACTTTCATAGCCTTTCATAACCTTGCATAGCCTTTCATAGCCTTTCATAAACTTTTATAGCCTTTCATAACCTTTCATAGCCTTTCGTAGCCTTTCATAAACTTTTATAGCCTTTCATAGCCTTTCATTACCTTTCATAAACTTTTATAGCCTTTCATAGCCTTTCATAGCCTTTCATTACCTTTCATAAACTTTTATAGTCTTTCATAGCCTTTCATAGCCTTTCATTACCTTTCATAAACTTTTATAGCCTTTCATAGCCTTTCATAGCCTTTCATTACCTTCCATAGCCTTTCATAGCCTTTAATAGCCTTTCATAACCTTTCATAACCTTTCATAGCCTTTCATAGCCTTTCATAACCTTTCATAGCCTTTCATAGCCTTTCATAGCCTTTCATAACCTTTTGTAGCCTTTCATAGCCTTTCGTAGCCTTCGTAGCCTTTCATTGCCTTTCATAGACTTTCGTAGCCTTTCATATAGATGCAGTGCTACATGATACTCAGAGTATTTTATTTTAATATATTTTCTCTGATTTATTCTGTCCAGCTCTGTTGATGATCAGTGGGCATGTGGATGATCTGTCAGTACTTCATTGCTGTAGCCAGTTTTCATTACTTCATCGTTTTTGTTGTAACGGGATTTAAAACTCATCATATTATTCAATCTTGAGTCTGTTGCATTGCATGTTTTTAGTCCTCAGAGATGAATATATAATTTATATTTATATTTATTTCTACAGAAGCAAACTCAGCAACGTTTATATTTTTAGCCCCTCAAATTAGTTTCAGTAAATTAGTAATTCAGGCCCTACTGCAGACACCACTGAACTCTCAGTCACATACTGTTTAAGTTGTAGCTCTAACTTGTAAGATCGTCAGTAAATCCATTCCTCAAACGTTTGCTTTCCACAGTCTTTGTTTTGTTCAGCAGCTTTTCACGTTTTTAGAACTATGAAAAATCCAGAAGCTGTTCAGTGTCCAGGACGTGTTTTCCAGCACCTGCAGTTCCTTTTTTCTTTCAGAGGCCTGGCAGATCCAGTAGCTGATGTATTGTGTATTCAGTGTGTGTCGGGGAGGTGTTGATGTTCAGCTCAGTGTAGACCAGCAAATGCTGAAGATTCTTTGAGGCATGGGACAGAATGAGAGCCACAGCTGTTTACCTTCTTCAGAGCAACACACATCAACACTGCCAGAGAGAGAGAGAGAGAGAGAGAGAGAGAGAGAGAGAGAGAGAGAGAGAGAGAGAGAGAGAGAGAGAGAAACAGGGAGAGAGATGGAAAGAGAGAGAGAGGGCGAGAGAGAAAGAGGAAAAAAAAGAGAGAGTTAAAGGAAGAGAGAGAGAAAGAGAGTTAAAGAAAGAAAGGGAGAGAGAGGGAAAGAGAGAGAAAAAGAAAAACACTGGAAGAATGGAAAGGTAAAATAAATGAAAGGTGAAAAATTAAGAATAGTTAAAAAAAAAAAGAAAGAAAAATCTAAAAAGAAAGTATAGGAGAAGGCAGGAAAGAAAATAGCAAGAAGAACAGAAAGAAATTAAGAAAATGGAAAGAAAGAAGACTGAAGGAGAGGAGAGGCAGTGCAGTAATACAGAGATAAAGGCAGGGAGAGGTGTGCAGTGATGTAGTTCTTGGGAAAGCCTCTATTGTACCTGCGGGCAAAGTCAGAATCAAACCAGGCAGAGGAACATCAAAGCCTGTAGGAGCAGAGGAAAGCTCAGAGCAGCTGCCTGCGTGAGCCCGGTCTGCTGCCAGAGACAACCTGCCGGTGGTTCCTGGCTCCTGCGCCACAGTGGAACCCCAGTATTATTAATTGTGTATCGCTGAGCTGCCCTGTTCTTCTTTACACGTGTTTTGATTGTTGTTGTGTTTTTTGTATTCACTCCTTTGGCAGAGATGGAGGATCTGTTGTGTGGAGAATTCTGGCAGCATATTTGATTGATGCGCTCCCGCTGGAGCAATGTGTTTCCATGAGCATTCAGAAGCACTCCAAACTCACTGTGATACAATTAGAATAAGATTCTTTTGGAAACGGTTCAGTGCATCATGAAATCAAAGATTTTGCCCACTTTGGTTCACTTGTAAGACTTTGTAATTCTTGTAATTATCTTTAACAACTGCTGTGCAAAAGTCAGAGACCATCCTTCGCCAATTACATCATACAAGCTATTCATTTTTCTATGTCGGGGAAAAAAGCAGAAACATTACACAGAAGCCTGAAAAATAAATAGCACTAAATGTTTTCAGGGTTTGTGTGTTTTCTGTTTGGTGTTTAGCTTCTGTTCTTGTTTGACTCACTTTCTGTTTTTTCGAGGGATCTCCTGAATGGGGTGTATTTCTACCTCCAGTAAATTCAGTATTAAACGTTGGAAGCTTCTCATGATCCTAATGATCCTGAACACCTGCAGCGATGTTGAGCTCTGGACTCTGGGGTGGTCAGTCCATTGAACTTTTATTAACAGCTATCTTATCTTAACAGTGTTATCTTAGTGTCTCTGTATGTAAATACAGTTTTAGGAACTTATTTTTCTTTGGCGTTCCACTTTTTTAAGCAAGTGAATTACATGATCTTTTCATAAAAAACATTCTAAGAATGAACAACCTAATGGCTGTTAAAACACATGTGGTCTAATCCCTTATTTGCGAAGTGCGGACCACTAAGGCAGGGCAAGAAAGGGGAACTTTGAGAAACTTGGGGCTGGAGTTGGGCCAGGCCCCCCCCTTGCCAAGCGAAGAGTACGATTTTGGAAGAGATGGAGAAGCTGGGGAGATGGTGGGATGCAAATTTCGTCACGAGACGATGAGGACAGAGGAGTGGTTTATATAGAGGGCGTAATGATGGAAAGGAAGAGTTTGGGCGTGGTTCTTCTTAATTTATAACTTCATTAAGTAGTGCACAGTAGTGTAACTACTACAGTAGTGAAACTCTGACTGGAAGAGCTGTTTACACAGTATTTTGATGTAGGCAGTAAACACAAGTATACATACTTTATTGAATGTTATTGTAATTGATTGTTATCAAATTTTACATTCTAAAATTGATGAAGGTGAATCTATACCTTCTATATACCTAAACCATTGTTTACCCCTCGTAAACAGTCATCATTTGCATACTGAAAGTGGTAATTCTCAGAAATTCAGAGGTTCTGCATAGATCAAAAGCATTCACGTTACTAGTTCTCAATTCAAATCAGGCTTAAAGCACAGACAAATACTCACCATTATTTTTAATAGAAACACCTGCCATCTTCTTTCACTTACTCACTGGTCAATTTATAGGGGTCCGTCTACTTTATAAAGCCACAAGGTACCCCATTCATCAGTGATGTATGCATGTTTACCTGCCCTTAAGTAATCTGATGACTGCAGAACATATCATTAAGTCAATAATTCGACGTTTACATGCATTGGGTACTCAATGGGAAAACTATACAGGTTTAGTCAGGCGATAATCGGGCGAGCAGGGCATGACACAGAGCTACATGTAGTTATTAGCGCAAGCAAGCCATAAAACATGGTCTAAACTGGTTTATTACCATTTTTAACGAGCTCATATGAAACAGCATAATATTTTTATTAAAATTAACAGCAAATAAAATAAACAAAGTAAATAAACAAGTATCCCCAAAACTGCAATCATTAATTTAGACCCTTAATTTAAAATAAAAAAAGCAAATTAAATACATGCAGTCAAAACTGCAGTCATTAAAAGTAGATCTTGAATTGTTGCTGCTGTTCTGTTTGTACCGGTCAGATCTGGTCTGTATGGTGTTCTGGGTTGTTTGTTTTGTGTTAGCTGCGCGTGCTAGCTCTGCTGTTTGCTGATACTCTCTGTATTCAGATGTGTGGTGTACTCTTAAGTAGCGTATCAGATTAGGAGTGTTAAATGTCTTTGTCTTGGTTCCCCCACGATTTTACTAATTTTACAAAAATTCCTGGATGAGTCACATACGGTAACAAACTGCCAGATGGACGATGTTTTCTTTCCGCACTTGCCGTGAACGCTTAAACTGTTCTCGTGAGGCCGCTGCTTTAGTCAGAAAAATAGTCTGTCGAAAATAAAATGGTATGTATTTACACCTAGTGGTTCAGATAGGAATTGCAACCTGACCGGAGGGGGTTTTAACAAAACGCTAGCTGGCAATGAAGCTCATTCATTAAACGCCATCGATCGGCTCTCGAGATCAGCTAAATTGGAGAAATATCGGCCAATCACTGATTACATATTTTGATTAAAAATCGGCCGATACCGATACATGACCGATCGATCCTTCCATCTCTAGATATAACATAAATGAAATGTGGAGCTGAATATTTTTTGTCCGTGTAGTTGATTTTAGCATTACAAGTGATTGCTGTGTTGAATGTTGGTTGCTTATTTCTGATACTGATGGTGTATTTTCACTCATGCAGAGAGAAACTGGATTACTGAGCTAAAATTCAGTTCTCTTATCAGACTTCAGTTCTGTTCAGTTCTAGTTCAGTATGCTGTTTACATGACCACTTAAATATTCAGGTGCAGAAATCTGATTACTGAGATTATTAAGTGCATATAAACTTATTTAACTCAAACCTACACTCATGGGTCAGTTTCTGGCACCAGCACCACTGTTGACCAGGGACTGTTTGGGTGTTGAATCATTCTCAGCATGGCAGAGACACTCACATGGTAGCTTTCTCGAAGATTCAGGCCAGTGTTTTCAGCGGTGCTTTCTTATTAGAGATTTGTTCTTAGATAAGAACAGAATCCACACACACTCCAGATCCACAGTGCATAGAATTCTACAGTGTAACAACAAGTCATTCCTAGGACTCAACAACAAACGATGAACAACTTAGAATTTTCTGCTGAAATCAGCCCAGTATGGATAGCTGGTATCAGAGTGGTGTCATCTCTAGTGTACAAGGCAAAGCTCTGTAGCCAGTGTAGCTGGTTTCCAGCCAAAGAGGACTCAGAAACTAATCACTGATGAAGGACTGGTGGACACTGTGTCAGTGGTATTTTAACTGTTTGTCTACCGTCTCTAACTGTACACCATAACAGTAGAGCTGGGTGTTTCTAATAAACCACTCACACTAACATATATACTTATCCTCTCTCTTTCTTTAGGTTTGGCCCTCCATTCTTGATGCGGGAAGACAGATCAGTTTCATGGGATCAGCTGCAGCAGAGCATCCTCAGCAAGCTTTATTACTTGATGATCAATGGAGCACAACCACAGGTAATAATATCCACAGTACAGAAGGGCTGGACGATATGTAACGGCGACTGTGATAAATTACATTATCATACATGTTTGTTTCTTTTTGTTTTACTAATATTAGTCTGATTTTTATTTAAAATGTTTGTATGCATAGTTTTCATAGCCCTTTTAACATGTGGCAGTGCTGGTTAACTAGTGCAACTTGTTTGCAACCTTCTGGACTGGTTTCCCAGTCAAATCCTGTTTTAGTCTAGGCTTAAACTAAAACCCTGTTTGGGAAATCACCCCATTACGTGTTTAGAACATTTGTACTGTCGTACGACAAGGCCACAAACTCAACAGTCCTCTGATCCTCTCAAGTCTAACAGCTCTCAAGCTCCCCACACTTAAAACCGTATTAGTTGATAATCACACAACAGGACTACAATCTCTAAATCAAAGCTCGAACAAGTGGCCTGCTCCGCTTTGATGCCCTCAGCTGTGCGTCTCTGTCAAATCAGCGACGCCCCACAGGGGATGAGCTGTCGCACGTATACCACTCCCTGATCAGTGTTTGTCGCGGAGCTACTGGCACACTGCTAATCACTCTGATGAGGTACCCGCCAATTAGCGTGTTAGTATTGGAAAAGCCGGAAGGGCTTGTTAATGGCATCAGCTTTGCATGCTATTGCAGATGACTGGGTTTATTTTTAAACCTTAAAAGTCACAGTGACTGCTGGTGCTAACAAAGGCGTGATGTAAGTTCAAATTGATTATTTCTCTTGGCTTATTGAAAGAAGCAGGGAAAGTCTGTCAAAAGTTTGGGTTCTAAGCTTTTAATCAGTGCCACATTGGCATTGGTACAGTGGCACACTGCTGCCAAGCAGAATAAAAAAAAAAACCCTTCAGCATGGTGGTTTTACAAGACGTTGTAAATAATGTTGTAATTTATGTTGCAATAAAAAAAATCATTGTTATTAGGAAAACATATGTTGTAAAAATAATATAATATGTAATAATTGTGTGGGAGTCACTCATAATTAAGATTAATGTTATTTTTACAATATATTTTCTGGCTCGCTGAACAGTTTCCTTTTGATGCTGATTGGCAGCAAAGGCCACAAGTCAAAGCAAAGACTTGGTATGATTTGAATTGAGTTCAAATCTATTGTCGTGCATGCAGTTCCCATCATCCAGTTTTTGACATGGACACAAACAGAAAAAAAGATTCAAAGCTATTAGACGCTGAATGTGATTACATAATTAGATTGAAACAGTACAGCAAAATTAAGGCTCAAAGGATAGAACTGGAGAGCGGAAACACAAACCAGCACGCTTTTTCATATTCCCATAGCAGCAGCATCCACAAACAGATGTTCCTCAACCTCACTGTGTGTTAGTAAATAAAAGGTCATTTTAATTATTTAGTCACAAAATACATTTTTATATGATTTTAATCACCCTCACAATTTTGAAGCATTTTGGACTCACAGTGAGAGCTACTCAGGCTAGACTACAGCCTCCACACAGTGGGATTAGGTTCAACATTCCAAAGTAAACACTGGGAGAAGTGCTCATACACCCGAGTACATTTTGGGCCTTTTTTAGTCACAGATTAAACCAAATTACATCCAGTACCCACTTTATTAGGTACACTTCCACATTCCATCTACACTCATTGTTCATTTTATCACCACTGCTTACCACATAGATGCACTTTGTAGTTCTACTGCTACAGACTGTAGTTCTCTGCATACTTTATTAGCCCCTTTACCCTGTTCTTCAGTGGTCAGGACCTGCCCTGGACCACCACAGAGCTGGTACTGTTAGGGAGGTGAATCATTCTCAGCACTGTAGTAACACTGACATGGTGGTGGTGTGTTAGTGTGTGTTGTGCTGGTGTAAGTAGATAAGGCCCAGCAGTGCTGTTGAAGTTTTTTTACACCTCAGTGTCACTGCAGGACTGCGAATAGTCCAGCAACCAAATATATCCAACCAACATTGTCCTGTGACCACTGGACTACAGGATGACCAACACAAGCACAAACAACTCAAACTGTGCAGCAGTGGACGAGCTGTCACCTCTGACTATACAGCTCCACAGTGGACCAACGAGGCAAGTGTGTCTAATTGCATGGACAGTGAATGGACACAGTGTTCACAGTCAGGCACGTCTGTGGGCAACCTCGTGTGTGGTGGAACGTGCTGCTGCCGCATGTGAAGGACCCCAAACCGAAACTTTTGGAACTGTTCGGCCAAATAAGTGAAAATTTATCATTTATAGTGGACACGTTTTTAATGACGCGGTAACATTTTTCTATTTCCGGCCGTAGACTGAACTTCTTAGCTCCGGGGCTAAAGCTAACTGCTGTAATACACACATTAACATGTTATTGTTACACAGTGAGTCTCTCTGGAGCAGCCAGAGTCTCCCAGACAGTATTCGGCTGTGTTAATAATCATTATAGTGACTCATCGGCTGAGCCTGACCTCTAAACATTGGAATCGGCATCAGCTATAGAAAAATCCATATCGGACGATCTCTAGTCTGATCCAGCCAGTACGACACACCAACACCACCACCACATCAGTGTCACTGCAGTGCACCACCCAAATAATACTCGTCTGTGGTGTATGTGACTTCTGTCTTTTTTATATTTAGGATGAAAAACTTTTCTGCTTCAAACAACATAAAATTGTTTTGAGTTCTTTGTGTTTTGCATGACTTTTTATTGATTTTACAACTCGGTCTCAACACCAAAGCATGTTAGCTTGTACCTGGAGAGAGAGAGAGAGAGAGAGAGAGAGAGAGAGAGAGAGAGAGAGAGAGAGAGAGAAAGAAACTGTTACAGGATAATAGAAGAGTCTTAACCTGGAGAGAGAGAGAGAGAGAGAGAGAGAGAGAGAGAGAGAGAAAGAAACTGTTACAGGATAATAGAAGAGTCTTAACCTGGAGAGAGAGAGAGAGAGAGAGAGAGAAAGAAACTGTTACAGGATAATAGAAGAGTCTTAACCTGGAGAGAGAGAGAGAGAGAGAGAGGAAGAAACTGTTACAGGATAATAGAAGAGTCTTAACCTGGAGAGAGAGAGAGAGAGAGAGAGAGAGAGAGAGAGAGAGAGAGAGAAAGAAACTGTTACAGGATAATAGAAGAGTCTTAACCTGGAGAGAGAGAGAGAGAGAGAGAGAGAGAGAGAGAGAGAGAGAGAAAGAAACTGTTACAGGATAATAGAAGAGTCTTAACCTGGAGAGAGAGAGAGAGAGAGAGAGAGAGAGAGAGAGAGAGAGAGAGAGAGAGAGAGAGAGAGAGAGAAAGAAACTGTTACAGGATAATAGAAGAGTCTTAACCTGGAGAGAGAGAGAGAGAGAGAGAGAGAGAGAGAAAGAAACTGTTACAGGATAATAGAAGAGTCTTAACCTGGAGAGAGAGAGAGAGAGAGAGAGAGAGAGAGAGAGAGAGAGAGAGGAAGAAACTGTTACAGGATAATAGAAGAGTCTTAACCTGGAGAGAGAGAGAGAGAGAGAGAGAGAGAGAGAGAGAGAGAGAGAGAGAAAGAAACTGTTACAGGATAATAGAAGAGTCTTAACCTGGAGAGAGAGAGAGAGAGAGAGAGAGAGAGAGAGAGAGAAAGAAACTGTTACAGGATAATAGAAGAGTCTTAACCTGGAGAGAGAGAGAGAGAGAGAGAGAGAGAGAGAGAGAGACTGTTACAGGATAATAGAAGAGTCTTAACCTGGAGAGAGAGAGAGAGAGAGAGAGAGAGAGAGAGAGAGAGAGAGAGAGAGAGAGAGAGAGAGAGAGAGAGAGAAAGAAACTGTTACAGGATAATAGAAGAGTCTTAACCTGGAGAGAGAGAGAGAGAGAGAGAGAGAGAGAGAGAGAAAGAAACTGTTACAGGATAATAGAAGAGTCTTAACCTGGAGAGAGAGAGAGAGAGAGAGAGAGAGAGAGAGAGAGAGAGAGAGAGAGAGAGAGAGAGGAAGAAACTGTTACAGGATAATAGAAGAGTCTTAACCTGGAGAGAGAGAGAGAGAGAGAGAGAGAGAGAGAGAGAGAGAGAGAGAGAGAGAGAGAGAGAGAGAGAAAGAAACTGTTACAGGATAATAGAAGAGTCTTAACCTGGAGAGAGAGAGAGAGAGAGAGAGAGAGAGAGAGAGAGAGAGAGAAAGAAACTGTTACAGGATAATAGAAGAGTCTTAACCTGGAGAGAGAGAGAGAGAGAGAGAGAGAGAAAGAAACTGTTACAGGATAATAGAAGAGTCTTAACCTGGAGAGAGAGAGAGAGAGAGAGAGAGAGAGAGAGAGAGAGAGAGAGAGAGAGAGAGAGAGAGAGAGAGAGAGAGAGAGAGAGAAAGAGAGGAGTAGCTGTATTGAGATACCACAGCGGGAGAGGTGGTGGACAGATCGAGAGGGAAACAAAGAGAGGATGTGGCACTGCAAGCAAGTGTGAGAGAGACATTTGGCCTGAATACAGCCGTGAGGCTCCTTAGAGAGGGCTCAGTCATTCATTACACTCCTGCTGTATTCTTCTTGTGGTCTTTCCAGCCCCCCCAGTAGACTATTTGATTAAATCTCACTCTATTTAATCAGAGCTGGTAGCCAACTGCTGTTCCACAGAAGCCTTTCCTTCTTAGATCTTTCCTCTCCGCCTCAGCCTGACAGCCTGTGCAAGCAACATCAATCACCTGCTACCACTCTTCTTACTTTCCTCTTCCATCATCCCTCTTTCTCTCTCTCTCTCTCTCAATCTCTTCCTCTCTATCTAGATATATCATTCTCTCTCTCTCTCCCACCCTCCCTCTCTCTCTCTTCCTCTCTATCTATATCTATCCTCCTTTCTCCCCCTCTCTCTTTCTCTATCTCTTTTCCTCCCTCCCACTCTATCTCTCTATTTCTGTCTCTTTCTTTCTCTCTACCTCCCTCTCTCTCTGTCTTCCTCTCTGTCTATATCTGTCTTTCTCCCCCCCTCTCTTTCTCTACCTGTCTCTCTCTCCCTCCCTCTCTCTCTCTTCCTCTCTATCTATATCTATCCTCCTTTCTCCCCCTCTCTCTTTCTCTATCTCTTTTCCTCCCTCCCACTCTATCTCTCTATTTCTGTATCTTTCTCTCTACCTCCCTCTCTCTCTGTCTTCCTCTCTGTCTATATCTATCTTTCTCTCCCCCCCTCTCTTTCTCTACCTGTCTCTCTCTTCCTATCTCCCTCTCTTTATCTCTCTTTCTTTCTCTCCTCCCTCTCTCTCTCTCTGTCTTTCTTTCTCTCTCCCTCTCCCTCTTTCTCTCTCCCTCTCTATCTATATATATCCTTTCTTTCTCTCTCTCTCTCTCTCTCTCTCTCTCTCTCTCTCTCTCTCTCTCTCTCTCCAGGTTAAGACTCTTCTATTATCCTGTAACAGTTTCTCTCTCTCTCTCTCTCTCTCTCTCTCTCTCTCTCTCTCTCTCTCTCTCTCTCTTGTACCTAAAAGCTATGAGATTTTTAAAGTATGTACTTTAGTAAAGCTATAATAAAGTAGTACTATGCTTTTTACTATATTACAAGGTGCTTCATCATCACACGCAGCAGTGTAATCACAGTACCGGTATCAGTGCCTCCCTACTGTATGTTTGGTTTTACCACTCTCTCACACTCTGAGCTTTTGTAGTAGTAGAACCAGGATTAATTGTTGGTCTTGAAAGGTTCTAAATAAAAGAACACATATCAGTTTGTAAGGGGTGGAACTGACCTGTCTGTGCTCTGCGTACAAATGTGTTCTTCTATAGCAGCTGCTGCCAGATTGGATCTTCACCAAACGTTTGCAAAAATCCCCTTTAACCTAATGAATTAAGGTTGGAGTGTGGATTCGCCACATAACAGGGCATTAACAGACATTCCAGCCTACAGCCGGCATTCAATATGTTGTTTATCTGATTATATAATATTCTGTAGTGCACCATTGCACATGTTAGAGAGATAGATAGGTATTTTATTGATCCCTGAGGGATATTCACTAGTGCACATTATTGCTCTTTTATTACAATACCCAGCATAAATGACACAAATATACCAAACATCATTAGAAGTCCCATCTTGGTTAAAAAGTAGCATAGCTATGGATGTAGAGACTAATACAGACATTGATATTCTATTTCACAGCAGTACTATTTACTATCTGGCTTCTTTCTGCATTAGCAAAAAGAAAAAAAATACAGTGATGATATATACATATATATATATATGGACATATATATGATGGACAGTGATGAGACATAAAAGATGATTGATATATATATATATATATATATATATATATATATATATAATCTAAATGATATATACATTTTATTAAATGTAATATATATATATATATATATATATATATATATATATATATATATATATATATATATATATATATATATATATTACATTTGATAAAATGTTACCTTTTACCTTTTAATATTATGTATTATGTATTTAATATAAAGTTCCGGCCACTTTCAAGATACATCATCAAAATAAGTTTTTAAGGTGTCATAGAATGAAATAAGTCAAATAAGGAGGGTTTAATACACAAAACCGACATACTGTGATCATCAAACACCGTTTTCTCCTCCTTTAAATACAAATCCCGCATTAGTAGAAGAGGGCTTTAAAATAAGCCAGCTCCAAAATCCTAAACTGTTACATAACAGTCCTGACTTATAAACAGAGACAGACAACAGAGCAGCAACAGCAGTGGAAATGGAGGAGTATGTGGAAAAATCTCCCATTCCAGCCAGTGAAGGCACTTTTCATACCCTTTTCAAGAAAACTGAACTCAGTGGGCGTGACTGATGCTCATCTTTAGACAAGGTGGATGCTATATTCCTGTTTACCAGCTGCTTAATCAAGTGTTTTGCTCCACCTTAAATGCTACAGCTCGTACAGTGCCAGAATGCAGCAGTGGCACCAGTTTGACTTTGACTGATATGCTTTAACTGTAATAATGAACTTATTTTGATTTTGATTTTTTGCTCTCTGTACGGCCGTGCCACCGTTACAGTAATATGCAATATTTATTGTCGTTATAATAAATAATATCCCAGTGTGCCTTAATCAGCTTTTCTGAGCATGTTGTGGATATCATCAGAACATAAAACAGAAAAATCACCTCCTCACTGCAGGTCTGTTTAGAAAGAGAGCATAATTAGTCCCACTTAATTGGATTTAGTGCAGCACAGCGTGTGAAAAGTTGGATGCAAGTAATTGCATTTAGAGTTTTTGACAGAATTGTAATAATATGGCAGAAAAGAAACTAATATTACAATATCCTAAAAACTTGCTGAGGTATTGTGGTAGTATGTTTTGTTATGTTATGTTTGCTGAGCTTATAGAAGGGACATATCTTAACAGAGTACTCTGTCGTGGTTCATCTGTATTAACGGTGAGAGAGAGTGGAGGGAAGTAAACATTGGCACATCTTTCCAGCTCATGTTAACCTATATTTCCACTGCCAGCATGGGTGGTCTTCACAGACAGACACATACACATATACACAGATGTCCCTGATGTGAAGCACAACGTAAATCTTTAAACAATGCTGACAGACTCCGGCTAACTGCTGCGCTTTACATTAGGCTTGGAGATACGCCGTAGCTCAAATGATATATGACTGATTTCTGTTCTACTAATGTTTGGACATACGTTTCTGGGTGCGTATGAGTATTATCTGCGCGTGAGAAAGAGAGACAGTGACGGAGTGTTACAATGTGTTCTGCCTGGTAGTCTGTCTGGTCTATAAATAACTGAGTTTACTTTGGGAGTCTGACTTTATTATCAAAGGCAGTTTTGCTGGTACAGATCGTTTCTGGCGCTCTACAATTAACTCTAAATAATGGACGTGATGGGATTAAGCTGTAAAAGACAAGCTGGTCAAAGTTATTTTTTTAAGTTTGGTAGGTCTCTGTAGATAACATGCTTTTCTGAAGACATTCTCAGAGAGAATGTCTTCCACCCTTGATGGTATTTTATTAGCACACGTGGCTTCGCCTTGGTGTCAGAGATGATTCAAAGATAGTTCAAGACTGTTCAGTTGCTTAAAGAAGTGCCCATTATGGTTTGAGTGGCTGGGGCTGTATTATAGATTAAATCAGTTCTCTGCAGTGTGGCACTCTAAGGGTTCTCTATGTGCTTTGCTCTCTGCAGCTGGAGTGTTCCTGTTCTGTGCCTGCAGAGTCCCGTGCGCAAGTTCTGGGCTCCACGTTGTCTATGATTCATCCACATTATAAGCTTTATTTAAGCCTTTCGTTTGTCACCCATCTGTACGTGATATAAATAATCATCTTAGAATGTTACATGCTTCAATAGTTTATGTAGTTACTAGGCCTGTGTATTGGCAAGAACCTGCCGATGCAATACGTATCGTGATACAGCAGTCACGATTCTATATATCCTGATATACTGCGATACTGTGATTTTTCAAATCCTACAAGAAAACACATCACTGTATGAA